>JAWQFJ010026465.1:10000-27500 GCA_034096865.1 Theodoxus fluviatilis | reverse complement strand
GCCACCACAACTTTCCAGGCCCAAAACCACCAGGACTTTCCAGGCCCAATGCCATCACAACTTTCCAGGCCCAAAGCCACCACAACTTTCCAGACCCAAAGTCATCACAACTTTCCAGGCCCAAAGCCACCACAACTTTCCAGGCCCAAAACCACCAGGACTTTCCAGACCCAAAGCCATCACAACTTTCCAGGCCCAAAACCACCAGGACTTTCCAGGCCCAAAACCACCAGGACTTTCCAGACCCAAAGCCACCACAACTTTCCAGGCCCAAAGCCATCACAACTTTCCAGGCCCAAAGCCACCACAACTTTCCAGGCCCAAAGCCACCACAACTTTCCAGGCCCAAAACCACCAGGACTTTCCAGGCCCAAAGCCACCAGGACTTTCCAGGCCCAAAGTCATCACAACTTTCCAGGCCCAAAACCATCACAACTTTCCAGGCCCAAAGCCACCACAACTTTCCAGGCCCAAAGCCACCACAACTTTCCAGGCCCAAAGCCATCACAACTTTCCAGGCCCAAAGCCATCACAACTTTCCAGGCCCAAAGCCACAAAAAACTTTCCAGGCCCAAAGCCACAAAAACTCTCCAGGCCCAAAGTTGACTCACCAAAGAGCAGCAGCCACAGGGATTGTGCATATGAAGCAATGAGGAGGCTCGCTGTTGATGTTACCCACACCACCAACACTCGTAAACTGAAAGAAATCATCATCATCATCATCATCATCATCATCCACAAAAACACCAACAATCCTGTTCAGATGCAAATGAGTGACGTGGAACGCCACATATCAACTAGAATGATCACCCACTGCCTACACGTATGCATGGTGTTACGTTTATCCTGATTTAAATGTTACTTTGAAGAAAAAAAACAACATTTTGGCCTATCATCAGTAAGGCAATCAAGAAAACAATTTTTTAAAAATGAAATGTAGTTTAATTTCATTCTAATTTCTAGCTTTTTTTTTTTAAAGCAAAGCAACCTAATGTATGGATCCGTGTGGGTTTTACCCAGTAATTACATGCAATTTTGAAACTACCGTGTAAGGAAAAGGTTTTCTCTAGACACTTTTCATTAATATCCAGGGTTCAAACCACTTAACATCTTATCCCATGATCATAAAACCCAACCAGAACAAGAAGGGCAAAGCCCATACGACTCACATGCTTGACCTTGACCTTTACATGACCTTGACCTTTACATGACCTTGACATTTACATGACCTTGACCTTCAGGTGTCCTTCAAGGTCAAGGTCAAAAAACTAAACCTAGCAATGACATCATACACTAAGAACTGCTTTACACATTTTTCTTACCAAAATACATGTGACCTTGACCCAAGGTCAAGGTCATCCAAGGTCATGCAACACAAAGCTGTTAATTCAAGACATAGGAAGCACAATGGTGCTTATTGGCACTTTCTACCATGAGATATGGTCACTTTTAGAGGTTCACTACTCCATTTTGGTCACATTTCATTAGGGTCAAAGTGACCTTGACCTTGATGATATGTGACCAAATGTGTCTCATGATGAAAGTATAACATGTGTACTACAATGTTATGAAGTTTGGAAGAGTTATCTTCCATAGTTCAGGGTCAGGGTCACTTCAAAATATGTATACAATCCAACTTTAAAGAGCTCCTGTGACCTTGACCTTGAAGCAAGGTCAATCAAACTGGTATCAAAAGATAGGGATTACTTTGCCCTATACACCATATATAGGTCAGGTATCCAATCTCAAAAACTTCAGAGAAAATTGGGAAAATGTGAAAAATGGCTGTTTTTTAGACAACATTTATGGCCCCTGCGACCTTGACCTTGAAGCAAGGTCAAGTCACTATATATGTTTTTTGAGGCCTTGTCATCATACACCATCATGCCAAATTGGGTGTTGATAGACTTAATAGTCTCCGAGAAAAATCCAACGTTAAAGTTTTTCACGGACGCCCGGACGCCCGGACGCCCGGACGCCCGGCCGGACGACACGGGTGAGTACATAGACTCACTTTTGCTTCGCATGTGAGTCAAAAATTACTATGCATGAAGATTAAACTTAAAATAATTCACATTCCATTGGCCAGCAGAAAACTTGTAACACAAATACTTCTTTGACAGAAAAGTTATCATTCCATTTCAAATGTTTTGCTTTCAAACAAGATACTTTTATCAAGTTTTACACACACACACACACACACACACACACACACACACACACACACACACACACACACACACACACACAAAAATGCATACTCTCTCCCTCCCTCCCTCCCTCCCTCCCTCTCTCACATTATACACACACACACTAACACAGAGGCGCACACACATACACACATATGCTACACAAGATTAGTGCTACAGCACGTTTTCTTAACTAACCTATCTCCAGTACTTTCTTTTTAATGGAAAAAAATGTCTATATGCCTTTTATTATATAAAATTATCCATGAAAAACTTTTTAAATTGCAATGTTTGTCACTACAGACAGATGACCACACCAACCATCAGTCATTTTGCCCAATACCACAACATCTGGAATAAACAACAAAAACTGCCTTTCCATGACAACAGCTGCCAGCCTAATACAGCTTCTGTATGGACAGCCTATCTGACAATGTCAGAGTAAATGTAGTGATGCAATTAGAGCAAATGTAGTGATGCAATTAGAGTAAATGTAGTGACAGTGAGGCATTTAGTTTCCTTGTCTCATTACACTTGTCCTGCTGAATAAGTTTCACATGTTCCAATTTGTACATGACTTTTTCTTTGGCTGTGCTGTTTACCATGTACAAAAGCTTTTACTGTCCCTTTTGTCATCTGTGTAGACTGGCTTTGGTTTTGCTTGTGCTACTGTGTAGGCTGGTTATAGTTTCATTTGTGCTACTGTGTAGGCTGGTTATAGTTTCACTTGTGCTACTGTGTAGGCTGGTTATAGTTTCATTTGTGCTACTGTGTAGGCTGGTTATAGTTTCACTTGTGCTACTGTGTAGGCTGGTTATAGTTTCACTTGTGCTACTGTGTAGGCTGGTTATAGTTTCACTTGTGCTACTGTGTAGGCTGGTTATAGTTTCACTTGTGCTACTGTGTAGGCTAGTTATAGTTTTACTTGTGCTACTGTGTAGGCTGGTTATAGTTTCACTTGTGCTACTGTGTAGGCTGGTTATAGTTTCATTTATGCTACTGTGTAAGCTGGTAATAGTTTCACTTGTGCTACTGTGTAGGCTGGTTATAGTTTCACTTGTGCTACCATGTAGATGGGTTATACCTGCTTGTGTGCTACTGTGTAGAAAGACCTACTGCAGCTTACCTGTAGCTGAGGGGGAAGGTGAACCAGGGCAGGATGAGCTTGATGGCCAGTGTGGGCAGGATGTCCGCAAGCAGCACCGCCTGTGTGCAGAGGCAGAGGTGGTCAGCTACAATGTCCCAGTGCTCTCCTTGTAATACTAGTAGTAACAGTACTAGTAGTAGTAGTAATAGTATAAGTGGTAATAGTAGTAGTAGTAGTAGTAGTAGTAGTAGTAGTAGTAGTAGTAGTAGTAGTAGTACAGTAGTCGCCGCTTATTAAAAACGCATTGGGACCGAACACAAGTGTTTTTAATAAGCGGCGTTTTTATTAACCGTTTGCGTGTTGAACATGTCCATCAGTAACGATGTAAATCCGGACCAGACCAACTGTATTAAAAAAACGGCTGTTTTTATTAACCGCGTGTTTTATAAGCGGCGACTACTGTAGTAGCAGCAGCAGCAGCAGCAGCAGTAGTAGCAGTAGTAGTGTACTAGTAGTAGTGGTACTAGTAGTAGTAATAGTATTACTATTA
Source organism: Theodoxus fluviatilis (assembly GCA_034096865.1). Classification (NCBI taxonomy): domain Eukaryota; kingdom Metazoa; phylum Mollusca; class Gastropoda; order Cycloneritida; family Neritidae; genus Theodoxus; species Theodoxus fluviatilis. The sequence continues at coordinate 23,674 of JAWQFJ010026465.1, read as the reverse complement.
GTCAATTTAGTGGTGTAGTAGTAGTAGCAGCAACAGCAGCAGCAATAGTAGTAGCAGTGGTAATAGTAGTAGCAGCATCAGCAGTGGTAGTAGTAGTAGTAGTAGTAGTAGTAACAGCAGTAATGGTAGTAGTAACAGCAGTAATGGTAGTAGTAGCGGTAATAGTAGTAGCAGCAGCAGCAGCAGTGGTAGTAGTAGTGGTAGTAGTAGTAGTAGTAGTAGTAGTAGTAGTAGTAGTAGTAGCAGCAGCAGCAGCAGTGGTAGTAGTAGTAGTAGTAACAGCAGTAATAGTAGTAGTAGCAGTAATAGTAGTAGCAGCAGCAGCAGTGGTAGTAGTAGTAGTAGTAGTAGTAGTAGTAGTAGTAGTAGTAGTAGTAGTAGTAGTAGCAGCAGCAGCAGCAGCAGCAGTGGTAGTAGTAGTGGTAGTAGTAGTAGTACTAGTAGTAGTAGTAGTAGTAGTAGTAGTAGTAGTAGTAGCAGCACCAGCAGAAGTAGTAGTAGTTAGCATCTGTTAAGTACAGAGGACCATGGTAGTTTTCTGCAGCTGCAAGCCTGTGCCATCCCGCCCACACCATCTGCTGTGACTTTGGAGTCCACTGCGGCAATGACAGTCCCATTCTAGTAAACTAGAGATTTTGCCTACCGGCAAAAGTATCTCTAGCACAGTTCACATCACGTGATGGAAGGTTTTTGGCCAATTTATGCAAGCGGAGGTCACGCGAGAGGCTTGTGGGATAGCCGATGTGCTCCCTGACATACGCCGTTAAATAGTTCTAAGACTATTTCGCACAAAATTCTTAACTTACTCTTGTTGAGACAACAAACAAGCGTTTATTCGATACAATAAAATGTTTGTGTTGAAATGGAAACAAGTTTTGACATCTGAATGATTTCTGTAAAAAGTGGAGAGAAAAATAGTATCAGAACGAACTATTTTTGGCGCAAGGCTGTAATGCCAAGGGTCAAGCCTATTACGCATTCATTGCGAACTGTGCCAGAGTCAATACTACTGACTCGGGTTTACAGAATGTGACAGTCCAAGACAAAGTGAAAGTGACCATGCCTGAACACTGAAGCCTGTCATTCCACCAGGGCTGGGCCATTTTACCAGAGACAACGGCTGTCCATCCTCTCCATCAGGTTCTCCCCCAGTCCTGTCAGTCTCTGTCTCCTGACATTGTCCTGTCAGTCTCTGTGTCTCCTGACATTGTCCTGTCAGTCTCTGTGTCTCCTGACATTGTCCTGTCAGTCTCTGTGTCTCCTGACATTGTCCTGTCAGTCTCTGTGTCTCCTGACATTGTCCTGTCAGTCTCTGTGTCTCCTGACATTGTCCTGTCAGTCTCTATGTCTCCTGACATTGTCCCAGAGCTGTCTTTCCTCAGGGCACACTAGTGATGTGCCTCATGAATCAGCAACACTTTCACAAAAGTGTCAGTTTTCACTGCATTGGTAATATTTATCACTTTGAAAGCTCCACACCACTGTCTTGAAAGATTTATGGAGAGATTATTTGTAATGTCTTTCAGAAGATGTACAAATTTCGTCAGTGAGCATACTTTGTAAAGCCATTCAATTCTCCTTGCTTCGCACACTTACAACAAAATGTGATTTCAACTTGACAAAACAACTGTGATACCTGTTTAGTCACACAGATCATGTCAACACATTTCTGCTTATCATTCTGCAGGAAGAGAAAAAAATCCATAGCAGAGCTTACCCCAGTTCCGATGGCGTTGCACTGAATGTATTCACTTCCATTGTCACCGCCTGGGGTTGCAGGGGTTGTAGTCTGAAATAGAGAAAACCAGCATCACCAACCGGTAATGGTTGGCTTGGGCTTCTAAATTTGCATGCCTGCAGTGAAACTCAATCTGCTTTTAAGACACAGACAGTGAACAGGACTGATGATTTACCAAAATCTTTGACTGCTCATTGCTCAGAAATGATGCTGGTGTAAACCGTTAACATGCTGTCTGCACAAACAGCTCCCAAAACTTCTATTTTCATCATCAGCAGTCCCTGGATACAAAAGAAAAATCACAGTTTTCCTTGAAAGTTCCAAAACGATTAGTTCTGAGATTGCCTGAAAAGCATCAAAGAGAAGAGGGTGTGTAAATTTCAGGCTGTATATAAATTGGTGACCATTCAAGATTAACAACAACAACAAACAACAAAATTTAATACTATATAGTTTGAGACTACAAAGTGTCCAGAAAAAGTTACAATGCAATGATAAACACTACTCCAGTTTCAATTTCAGAACAGTTATCTTGCTCTGAGGTCCATGAAGGGTTTGCTTCAAAAGAACACCAAAGTCATTCCATAGAGAGTCAGGGACAACTACAGACATCCACCTACCAGAGAGGACGGGGCAGAGGAGGAGTTGCCGTTGAATTCCTTCAGCTCGTCGGAGGCAGAGCTCAGCATGATGACAAAGGGGAAGTTGTTGCACATCCCCAGTGCCCTGTCAAATCAATCGCAATGCATTGCAGCACATCTCTCTGTGCTACTGCAGTGCACACCATAGCACATCTCTCTGTGCTACTGCAGTACACACCATAGCACATCTCTCTGTGCTACTGCAGTATACACCATAGCACACCTCTGTGCTACTGCAGTGCACACCATAGCACATCTCTCTGTGCTACTGCAGTACACACCACAGCACATCTCTGTGTGCTACTGCAGTATACACCATAGCACACCTCTGTGCTACTGCAGTGCACACCATAGCACATCTCTCTGTGATACTGCAGTACACACCATAGCATATCTCTCTGTGCTACTGCAGTACACACCATAGCACATCTCTATGCTACTGCAGTACACTCCATAGCACATTTCTCTGTGCTACTGCAGTACACACCATAGCACATCTCTATGCTACTGCAGTACACTCCATAGCACATTTCTCTGTGCTACTGCAGTACACACCATAGCACATCTCTCCAGGTAGCGCAGTCTGAGATACAACAATACACCAAAACAACATCTCTACTACAGTCTGTAACACAACACAGTAACAACCATACCTCTACTGGAAGCACAGCTTGTGCAGATGTTTTCACACAATAACAGCAAACAAGCTTGTGGGACAACACAGGGATAATCAGTTGACTCAAACTCAGAGAAAGATTTGGTGTCTCTGATCTAGAAAGGCATTGAAGTATTACACAGTGAGAACTGCCTGCATCTCTCGTATCAGGCACTGGTTTCTTTTTTACTGAGTTGCAGTGTAGAGCTTGCATTCTGGAGTGATGCTGTTACGAAACGCATATTTCCCTTTTTGATGTTGGTTGTTGTGTATTATGCAGTGGGTTGGGAAATGCCTGCCAAGCTGTTATGTAGGTTTGATATTTCTGCCAAGCCAGTGCTAATAACGAGATTTGTGTGGTGTGTGGAGTTTCGGAAGGAAAAACGAATGGTGAACCTTGTTTTCCTTCTAATGGAGAAATGAACTTAGTAGAACTTTTGGGATGATATTGAACTCATCTCGGTTCGCATTCTGCCATTGACCAATCTGCAGTGGACTCTTTAGAGGACGGACTAATGAGACAGCTCGATTATTGATCAATGGGAAGGTGACTGGTTGTGGGAACAACTGATTGGTCGTTTAGTGTAATATCGTGACTCAAGACACCTTCCAACGATGTGATTGGACGAGGACAGCAAGTAGACTTTTGCTGTTGTATAAAAACCCGTGTTATGGAATTATAGTGTGCCCCGTTCCAGAGTTTTCACAGGGACAGACGATGTGATTACGGCGCCCTGTCTGAGAGTTCACGTGATGAACTAACTGTGAAAACCAATGAAGTGTCTTACACTGAAAAAACAATGCCCAGTAGCCTACTTCAAGTGTCTATGTGTAGACAAGGTGCTGGATGGAGTTGTGCCCGCACTCCCGCATCGAGAGAGAGAGAGAGACCACGCTTAAGGTATCTCAAGTTCCCTTCTCTGAAAAGTTCCCTTCCTATGTGAATTGCACTCCGTCCTCCCTGTATTGAGGAAATGACCACAGAGATTCTCCGATGCACGCGGAGACGCCTGCGAGAAAGTTCCTGCTGTCTCCCTTGCCTTGTCGACTTAGCCGATATCACCTCGCCCGCCTGCCTGCCAATCACGTCCAATGAAGTGATGTCGTCTGCTTCATCTTCTCCCACCTGTCCACGTGACGTCGCCTGAGCCTCTACATCTCCTCGAACTCAAGTTCAAGTCAAGACTTCAGTCTCCTCTACGAGAAACGAGAATAAGGTCTGCCTCCTCTCCCTGCGAGGCAATCTCATGTTTCATCGTGTGTTGTGAAGTGCATTCGTAAGCGGATATCCCTCGCCCCCCCCATTCCCCCTCCAGTGTTGTGATTCATTCATCGTGCGAGCGTGAGCGCGCTCGCAGCGGATTGGCTGAACTCCACAAGTCACAGATAAGTACTGGTTTACTCTGGCTTGGCAGGCCGTTTTCTTTTAAGTATTGTTTATTTTGGGGAAAGGTTTATTTTAATTAGCAATGCGTTTCAGTATCTCCTTGACTTATTGAATATTGTGTTGAAAATTTCACTCATGACCAATTTGTTTATCATTGATTAAAGCTATTTCTGAAGTTTGATTTTGATATCCCATTCCTCATTTGTGGACGTACGTCATCGTTGTCTGAATGGGGGCTGGAAGGTGGCAAGTAGATAATGCAAGTTACCCTAGACAATTAACGAACCAAAGAAAAGATTAGTTTTCTTATTACTACTTGTAACAGATGCACTACACGCACTCACCCATGACCATCAACAATGCAGCAACATTCCCACAAGTATGTTTCCTCTTCTTTCTCTCTGTCTCATGAAACATAACTGCAATTTACTGCATATATATATATATATATTTGAATGTGTTCTTTATAGATGCACACATTGGAACATCTGTCAACATGTCGCAGTCATAGAACCGTCCAGCACAGGCAGACTGGTACCACGCAGTACAAAGGCAGCACAGCCTTATGAAATAATCAATTCAAACACCCATCGTATAGTTTGCTGGCAATTCTTTGATCTCTTTCTTATTTCATATTATCAATATGTTTACATAAAAGCTACATTTGGACACGGATGGAGGATGGAGTGGATGGGTGCATTCCCAAGTTTATAATACATAAGCACACATAACTATACAACAGTGTGCTTACAGGTGTCCACGTTTCTAGGCTAGGGTAGACATGACTTCCTTTGGTAGCCTTTGGTTCTACAACTTCAAGGTACAAGTATGTTGGAGTACCTGGGTTGGCAAGGTCTGGGAAAGCTTTCCCACAAAAGACTTGTGATGGGCAGTGAAGGGGGAAGGGAAAAGGATGATGAATGGCTGTGTGGATGATGTCAAGCATATTGAGATGGATGTCACTTTAATTTATTATTTATAAAGCGCCTTTCCCGAGGTTCTAAGCGCGTAACATATATATACATACATATATATACAAAATAAACATACAACACACAGTCTATACATTTAGTCATCCAGTCATAGTCAAACACATGCAATTCAGATGTACAGTCAGACTGACAATATACTATACAAATATTTACACAGATGTCAAGATGTACGTGGGGGTAGAGGAGGGGGGGGGGGGGGGGAGGTTGCGGCAGGATTCTAACAAATTCACAAGTAATATTGCTGAAAAAGGTAGGTTTTGAGGTTGGATTTGAAGGAAGAGATGGAGGTAGAGTGTCGGATATTGTGAGGGAGAGAATTCCACAGTTGAGGGCCATAGTATGAGAAAGAGCGAAAGCCATGAGTTCTGCGCTTGAAGCGACCTTGGCGGAGGAGTCGGGTGTCAGCAGAAGAGCGGAGTGAGCGAGAAGGGGTGTACAGAGAGACCAGATCAGAGAGATAGGCAGGTGCAGATTCAGAGATGATGTTGTAGCAGAGACATGCAGTCTTATACTTGATACGTTCAGAAACAGGCAGCCAGTGGAGATCTTTCATGAGAGGAGTGCAGGGTTGTCGGTGACGCGCTCTAAAAATGAGGCGGGCAGCACAGTGTTGGACTTTCTGCAGAGGTTGGAGAGTAGAGTCAGGGCAGCCTATCAAAAGAGAGTTGCAATAATCTAATCTGGACAGAATGCAGGAAGTGACCAGAGTTTTAGTAGTATCTACTGTGAGAAATTTTCTGATAGAACTAATTCTTCTGATCTGGAAGTAGCAGGTCTGACATACTGCAGCTATGTGTTGTTTCATTGACATGCTAGAGTCCATGATGAAACCGAGGTTTCTGGCACTGGCAGAAAAAGAGATGTCACTAGAACCTATTGTGATAGTGGAAGGAGGAGTTGGGGTTACAGCAGTTGATCCAGAGAAGAGAAGGGCTTCAGTTTTTTCAGCGTTCAACTTTAATTTGTTTGTAGACATCCAGGACTTGATGTCAGAAGAACAGTTTTCAAAGGTATGTACCAATGCTAGGATTTCTGAAGGCTTGCATGATTGTTGGAGTTGTGTGTCATCTGCAAATAGGTGGTGATTGACTGCGTGTTTCAGAAGGGAAAGGGATGATGAATGGCTGTGTGGATGATGTCATGCAAATTGAGATCAAAGATGTCACTTTCAGAGAAACTTCTGACAAGATTTTCCCTTCAGATGACCTTCTTGCCAGAAGTACTTTAAGCAAGGCCTGCATGTTGATTTTTCTCTTTGATTGGTAGGTGGATGGATGTAGACATGTCTCCTGGCATTGGATACTGACTTTGATGATTTTCAGGCTGCTATGGGTTGGGCTCAGTCTTCCAGTTCCAGGTTGTTTGAACCCACGGTCAGTTTGATTTAGTGTCTCTGTCATGAAGCCCCCCCACAGCCTGGCTGCTCAGGGCCGCCCCTGACTGGAGCAGACCCCCAAAGCCCGGCAGCCAGGCTGCTCGGGGCCCCCCCTGACTGGAGCAGACCCCCAAAGCCCGGCAGCCAGGGGGTCCAGCTGGTGAGGGGGGCACCAAGTGGCTCAGGCTACGTTTTACATTTTCCTGTCTGATTCAACGGTAATTACCACAGTCTAATGCACATCAGAATGTAGACATTGAGAGTACACATAATTAACTGTTGCAACATCTGCATATGCATACAGTCTCAGTCATACATGGACACTATGCTGAGTTGAATCAACTGAATGTTGTGTGGTTTGATCAATGTGTCATCAGCTTCACTTCTCACTAATCAAAATTTGTTTTAATATTTTGACCTTGGCTGTTATCAAAAATGGGGGGAAAGATGGCAAAATGTGACATAAATTTTAGCAAGCCACCACATGAAACTGTTCAAGTTGTGATTAAAATCAAGGAGATCTTACAGCTCTAGAGATTTCTATTTGAATCAAGCTGTCTCAGGGATGCTCAAGGTGACCAAAGCAGGTTTCAGAGCGCCAAAGTCAAGATATCATGTCCTACATCAAAATTTCATTTCCAAACAACATTCAGCTGCCAACACATATGAGCACACACACGTACGCACACACGTATGCACACACACACATACACACACATACACACACACACAGAAACACACAGAAACACACACACTCACAGAAACACACACACAAACACACACACACACACACACATACACACACACACACACACACACACACACACACAGAGAAACACACACACACACAACCAACAAAAAACTCCCACTGCTTCTTCAGTCAAAAGCCCCTGTGCATGTCAGGTATAGGAGGCCATGTCAGGAACAGGTGGCCATGTCAGGTACAGGAGGCCATGTCAGATACAGGAGGCCATGTCAGGTACAGGTGGCCATGTCAGATACAGGAGGCCAATTGTCAGGTACAGGAGGCCAATTGTCAGGTACAGGAGGCCATGTCAGGTACAGGAGGCCAATTGTCAGGTACAGGAGGCCAATTGTCAGGTACAGGAGGCCATGTCAGGTACAGGTGGCCATGTCAGGTACAGGAGGCCATGTCAGGTACAGGAGGCCATGTCAGGTACAGGAGGCCATGTCAGGTACAGGAGGCCATGTCAGGTACAGGAGGACATGTCAGATACAGGAGGCCATGTCAGGTACAGGAGGCCATGTCAGGTACAGAAGGCCATGTCAGGTACAGGAGGCCATGTCAGATACAGGAGGCCACCTCAGGTACAGGAGGCCATGTCAGGTACAGGAGGCCATGTCAGGTACAGGAGGCCATGTCAGGTACAGGAGGCCATGTCAGGTACAGGAGGCCATGTCAGGTACAGGAGGCCATGTCAGGTACAGGAGGCCATGTCAGGTACAGAAGGCCATGTCAGGTACAGGAGGCCATGTCAGATACAGGAGGCCACCTCAGGTACAGGAGGCCATGTCAGGTACAGGAGGCCATGTCAGGTACAGAAGGCCATGTCAGGTACAGGAGGCCATGTCAGGTACAGGTGGCCATGTCAGGTACAGGAGGCCATGTCAGGTACAGGAGGCCATGTCAGGTACAGGTGGCCATGTCAGGTACAGGAGGCCATGTCAGGTACAGGTGGCCATGTCAGGTATAGGAGGCCATGTCAGATACAGGAGGCCATGTCAGGTACAGGAGGCCATGTCATGTATAGGAGGCCATGTCAGGTACAGGAGGCCATGTCAGGTATAGGAGGCCATGTCAGGTACAGGAGGCCATGTCAGGTACAGGAGGTCACGTCAGATACAGGAGGCCACCTCAGGTACAGGAGGCCACCTCAGGTACAGGAGGCCATGTCAGGTACAGGAGGCCATGTCAGATACAGGAGGCCATGTCAGGTATAGGAGGCCATGTCAGGTACAGGAGGCCATGTCAGGTACAGGAGGCCATGTCAGATACAGGAGGCCATGTCAGGTATAGGAGGCCATGTCAGGTACAGGTGGCCATGTCAGATACAGGAGGCCATGTCAGATACAGGAGGCCATGTCAGGTACAGGAGGCCATGTCATGTATAGGAGGCCACGTCAGATACAGGAGGCCATGTCAGGTACAGGAGGCCATGTCAGGTACAGGAGGCCATGTCAGGTATAGGAGGCCACGTCAGATACAGGAGGCCATGTCAGGTACAGGAGGCCATGTCAGGTACAGGTGGCCATGTCAGATACAGGAGGCCACGTCAGATACAGGAGGCCATGTCAGGTTCAGGAGGCCATGTCAGGTATAGGAGGCCACGTCAGATACAGGAGGCCATGCCAGGTACAGGAGGCCATGTCAGGTACAGGAGGCCATGTCATGTATAGGAGGCCACCTCAGATACAGGAGGCCATGTCATGTATAGGAGGCCATGTCATGTATAGGAGGCCATGTCAGATACAGGAGGCCATGTCATGTATAGGAGGCCACGTCAGATACAGGAGGCCATGTCATGTATAGGAGGCCACGTCAGATACAGGAGGCCATGCCAGGTACAGGAGGCCATGTCAGGTACAGGAGGCCATGTCAGGTATAGGAGGCCACGTCAGATACAGGAGGCCACGTCAGATACAGGAGGCCATGTCAGGTTCAGGAGGCCATGTCAGGTACAGGAGGCCATGTCAGGTACAGGAGACCATGTCAGATACAGGAGGCCATGTCAGGTACAGAAGGCCATGTCAGGAACATGTAGCCATGTCAGGTACAGGAGGCCATGTCAGATACAGGAGGCCATGTCAGGTATAGGAGGCCACGTCAGATACAGGAGGCCACGTCAGATACAGGAGGCCATGTCAGGTTCAGGAGGCCATGTCAGGTACAGGTGGCCATGTCAGATACAGGAGGCCATGTCAGGTTCAGGAGGCCATGTCAGGTACAGGTGGCCATGTCAGATACAGGTGGCCATGTCAGGTATAGGAGGCCATGTCAGATACAGGAGGCCATGTCAGATACAAGAGGCCATGTCAGGTACAGGTGGCCATGTCAGGTACAGGAGGCCATGTCAGGTACAGGAGGCCATGTCAGATACAGGTGGCCATGTCAGGTACAGGAGGCCATGTCAGGTACAGGAGGCCATGTCAGGTACAGGAGGCCATGTCAGGTATAGGAGGCCATGTCAGATACAGGAGGCCATGTCAGGTATAGGAGGCCATGTCAGATACAGGAGGCCATGTCAGGTATAGGAGGCCATGTCAGATACAGGAGGCCATGTCAGGTACAGGAGGCCATGTCAGGTACAGGAGGCCATGTCAGGTATAGGAGGCCATGTCAGATACAGGAGGCCATGTCAGGTTCAGGAGGCCATGTCAGGTATAGGAGGCCATGTCAGATACAGGAGGCCATGCCAGGTACAGGAGGCCATGTCAGGTACAGGAGGCCATGTCATGTATAGGAGGCCACCTCAGATACAGGAGGCCATGTCATGTATAGGAGGCCATGTCATGTATAGGAGGCCATGTCAGATACAGGAGGCCATGTCATGTATAGGAGGCCACGTCAGATACAGGAGGCCATGTCATGTATAGGAGGCCACGTCAGATACAGGAGGCCATGCCAGGTACAGGAGGCCATGTCAGGTACAGGAGGCCATGTCAGGTATAGGAGGCCATGTCAGATACAGGAGGCCACGTCAGATACAGGAGGCCATGTCAGGTTCAGGAGGCCATGTCAGGTACAGGAGGCCATGTCAGGTACAGGAGACCATGTCAGATACAGGAGGCCATGTCAGGTACAGAAGGCCATGTCAGGAACATGTAGCCATGTCAGGTACAGGAGGCCATGTCAGATACAGGAGGCCATGTCAGGTATAGGAGGCCACGTCAGATACAGGAGGCCACGTCAGATACAGGAGGCCATGTCAGGTTCAGGAGGCCATGTCAGGTACAGGTGGCCATGTCAGATACAGGAGGCCATGTCAGGTTCAGGAGGCCATGTCAGGTACAGGTGGCCATGTCAGATACAGGTGGCCATGTCAGGTATAGGAGGCCATGTCAGATACAGGAGGCCATGTCAGATACAAGAGGCCATGTCAGGTACAGGTGGCCATGTCAGGTACAGGAGGCCATGTCAGGTACAGGAGGCCATGTCAGATACAGGTGGCCATGTCAGGTACAGGAGGCCATGTCAGGTACAGGAGGCCATGTCAGGTACAGGAGGCCATGTCAGGTATAGGAGGCCATGTCAGATACAGGAGGCCATGTCAGGTATAGGAGGCCATGTCAGATACAGGAGGCCATGTCAGGTATAGGAGGCCATGTCAGATACAGGAGGCCATGTCAGGTACAGGAGGCCATGTCAGGTACAGGAGGCCATGTCAGGTATAGGAGGCCATGTCAGATACAGGAGGCCATGTCAGGTATAGGAGGCCATGTCAGATACAGGAGGCCATGTCAGGTATAGGAGGCCATGTCAGATACAGGAGGCCATGTCAGGTACAGGAGGCCATGTCAGATACAGGAGGCCATGTCAGGTACAGGAGGCCATGTCAGGTACAGGACGCCATGTCAGGTACAGGAGGCCATGTCAGGTACAGGTGGCCATGTCAGGTACAGGAGGCCATGTCAGGTACAGGAGGCCATGTCAGGTACAGGAGGCCATGTCAGGTACAGGAGGCCATGTCAGGTATAGGAGGCCATGTCAGGTACAGGAGGCCATGTCAGGTACAGGAGGCCATGTCAGGTATAGGAAGCCATGTCAGATACAGGAGGCCATGTCAGGTACAGGAGGCCATGTCAGGTACAGGAGGCCATGTCAGGTATAGGAGGCCATGTCAGGTACAGGAGGCCATGTCAGGTACAGGAGGTCATGTCAGATACAGGAGGCCATGTCAGATACAGGAGGCCATGTCAGGTACAGGAGGCCATGTCAGGTACAGGAGGCCATGTCAGATACAGGAGGCCATGTCAGGTACAGGAGGCCATGTCAGGTACAGGAGGCCATGTCAGGTACAGGAGGCCATGTCAGATACAGGAGGCCATGTCATGTATAGGAGGCCACGTCAGATACAGGAGGCCATGTCAGGTACAGGAGGCCATGTCAGGTACAGGAGGCCATGTCAGATACAGGAGGCCATGTCATGTATAGGAGGCCACGTCAGATACAGGAGGCCATGTCAGGTACAGGAGGCCACGTCAGGTACAGGAGGCCATGTCAGATACAGGAGGCCATGTCAGGTACAGGAGGCCATGTCAGATACAGGAGGCCATGTCAGGTACAGGAGGCCATGTCAGGTACAGGAGGCCATGTCAGGTATAGGAGGCCATGTCAGGTACAGGAGGCCATGTCAGGTACAGGAGGCCATGTCAGGTACAGGTGGCCATGTCAGGTATAGGAGGCCATGTCAGGTATAGGAGGCCATGTCAGGTACAGGAGGCCATGTCAGGTACAGGAGGCCATGTCAGGTACAGGAGGCCATGTCAGATACAGGAGGCCATGTCAGGTATAGGAGGCCATGTCAGGTACAAGAGGCCATGTCAGGTACAGCAGGCCATGTCAGATACAGGAGGCCATGTCAGGTACAGGAGGCCATGTCAGGTACAGGAGGCCATGTCAGGTATAGGAGGCCACGTCAGATACAGGAGGCCATGTCAGGTACAGGAGGCCATGTCAGGTACAGGAGGCCATGTCAGATACAGGAGGCCATGTCAGGTACAGGAGGCCATGTCAGGTACAGGAGGCCATGTCAGGTATAGGAGGCCATGTCAGGTACAGGAGGCCACCTCAGGTACAGGAGGCCACCTCAGGTATAGGAGGCCGTGTCAGGTACAGGAGGCCATGTCAGGTACAGGAGGCCATGTCAGGTACAGGAGGCCATGTCAGGTACAGGAGGCCATGTCAGGTACAGGAGGCCATGTCAGGTACAGGAGGCCACCTCAGGTATAGGAGGCCGTGTCAGGTACAGGAGGCCATGTCAGGTACAGGTGGCCATGTCAGGTACAGCAGGCCATGTCAGATACAGGAGGCCATGTCAGGTACAGGTGGCCATGTCAGGTACAGCAGGCCATGTCAGATACAGGAGGCCATGTCAGGTACAGGAGGCCATGTCAGGTACAGCAGGCCATGTCAGATACAGGAGGCCATGTCAGGTACAGGAGGCCATGTCAGGTAGGTGGCCATGTCAGGTACAGGAGGCCATGTCAGGTACAGGAGGCCATGTCAGGTACAGGAGGCCATGTCAGGTACAGGAGGCCATGTCAGATACAGGAGGCCATGTCAGGTACAGGAGGCCATGTCAGGTACAGGAGGCCATGTCAGGTACAGGAGGCCATGTCAGGTACAGGAGGCCATGTCAGATACAAGAGGCCATGTCAGGTACAGGAGGCCATGTCAGGTACAGGAGGCCATGTCAGGTACAGGAGGCCATGTCAGGTACAGGAGGCCATGTCAGGTACAGGAGGCCACCTCAGGTACAGGAGGCCATGTCAGGTACAGGAGGCCATGTCAGGTACAGGAGGCCATGTCAGATACAAGAGGCCATGTCAGATACAGGAGGCCATGTCAGGTACAGGAGGCCATGTCAGGTACAGGAGGCCATGTCAGGTACAGGAGGCCATGTCAGGTATAGGAGGCCACGTCAGATACAGGAGGCCATGTCAGATACAGGAGGCCATGTCAGGTACAGGAGGCCATGTCAGGTATAGGAGGCCACGTCAGATACAGGAGGCCATGTCAGATACAGGAGGCCACGTCAGATACAGGAGGCCATGTCAGGTATAGGAGGCCACGTCAGATACAGGAGGCCATGTCAGATACAGGAGGCCATGTCAGGTACAGGAGGCCATGTCAGGTACAGGAGGC
>JAWQFJ010026465.1:0-7500 GCA_034096865.1 Theodoxus fluviatilis | reverse complement strand
CTCTCCACCTCCCTCCTTTTACTGTGCCTTGTAACACAGTCTTGGCAAGCCCTGATGATCATGAGACATGCTCATACCACTTTAGTTTGCGTCTTTTCACAGTGGTCAGTAGTTCTTCATGGGGCCCGATGGCTTGCCTGATTCTGTTTCGGACTTCCTCGTTTGTGATGCGGTCCTTGTAGGAGATGCCGAGGAGTCGTCGAAAGCATCTCATTTCCATGGCCTGTATCCTTCTCTCCAAGTCAGCTGTTAGTAGTTCCACACTGTCAGTCAAAGGCAACACAGACCCATAGAGAGAAAATTAGACTTGGCATTAGTTCATTTCCTCTTTCCTGTCATTAATCATTTGCAGTTTCCATTTCCTCTCAGTCCAGTCTCTCCTTCCCTAGCCCTCACTGTCAGACTCATGCATCTCCCTAATGATTTCAAAGGTGTTCTTATCATTATCATCATCAAAATGTGCACTCTTCTATCCCAATCTATACATGATCTTTTGAACTTCATTCTCTTTCAATGATCAGAGGTCAGTTTAGTGATTTCTTCCTCTTCTTGCAACTGTCATAAGTAAGTGCGTTAGCAAGTGAGTGAGTGAATTAGCAGGTGAGTGAGTGAGTTAGCAAGTGAGCAAGTGAGAGAGAGATTGGTTGATTGATTGATTGATTGATTGATTGATTGATTGATTGATAGATTGATAGATTGATTGATTGATTGATTGATTGATTGATTGGTTGATTGATTAAGGACTTTATTATGGCCAACGACCCATCTTACATTTAAAGATATGTACAAACTGGTAGGGGGTTACAGATAGAGATAGACAACACCCACAGTACACAAAATGATATGAGAAATCTCTTTTCTATATATCTTCTTACAACAGTATGTAGTCTATCATGTTACATTACTTTAGTATGATAATGGCATTGCATTATTGATATATTTACATTTTAAAATTTACATTTGTAGACAAGATCTTGCAGCACGATGTAGTTTGTCATGCAAAAAACACCTGAACTATAATGTCTTAAAATGAATCTCACATATATATATATATATACATTAAAGAATTTGACTTTACTACAAGTCGTGCTGAGAATGAAATAACTGATCTCACTGGCAGAGTCATGCTTGTACATGATTATCTGACAACTCGTGCTTTTCGTTGCGTAGTTTTAAAAGCATAAAATATAAACATTGCGACATCTCGTGTTCTTATCACATCTCGTCCGTTGAGTATATATTTTACCTAGAGCTGCGTAATTTATTCTCTGTTTATATTTTGTGATATATTTTTTCCTCAGATCATCATACTCTGGACAGTGGATTAAAAAGTGACTTTTGTCTTCATACTCTGAACAGAATGGACATTCTTTCCTCGAGTTAGGCTCATTTCTTTGGTTCAATTTGAGACCGTTATTCAGAAGATGGAAGCGAACAAAAGCATCCCTAATTTTTTTATATTCACACTATTGAGATAGCTTTCGCATTCTAACTTCTGTTTAAACAAACTGTATAACATAAGCTGATCGCTCTCAGTAAGCTTCATGCTCCATTCCTGTAGGTAGCAATCACGAAATCTCTGTCTGAGCACCCGGATAAAACCCTTTTCATTTTTAGTCCTACCATTTGTCTATACAAACCCGAACCCAAGTTTCGATAGGCATTATTGGACAGATTGTACCCAGTTCATTTTTACTGTTGTATTCTCCTTCAGTAACACAGTATAGGCTTGTTTGGGCAGCCTGTCAGCAGCCACCTTACACAGTCACAGCCAGTATTTCACCGCTCGGGTCACTGTATAAGTGTATTTATATACACAGGATACCTACCAAGTTCACCGTGACACATAATGTTAGAACTATTTGCACTTACATTAAAAAAATCTCTTGCATGCAAAAATGTGTGCCTTCTCAATACAGTATCTTTATTCTACTAATTTCTAGTCCCCACATCTCAGAACCATAAAGTAAGGATGGCTGTACCTGAGCATCATATAATCGGGGGGAAATTGTCGCATTCGCAGTATGGAGATTCCACATCGTCTTCAGCAACTGTACAGTTTTCTGTTTTGCTCTTACAGTCAGGTTGTCAAGAGAGGAAGAAAGAGACAATCTAGTAAATTATACAAAACCCAAATACTTATACTGATTTACAACCTCCAGCAGCCTACCCCCCAATGACCACCTTTCGCCCCGGCCCAAAAATCCGCCCCTTCGAAAGACCATGACTTTAGTTTTGTCAATATTGATGGATAGGCCAAGTTCTTGGGATGTGTGGTGGAGGCTGTCTATCTGGCATTGTAGGCCAACAGGAGTTGTAGCTAGTAAAACAATATCATCTGCAAAGATAAAGGAGAAGATCTCTGCCGCACCAGGCAACAACTGCACGCCATGCCGCCCATGACTGCGGATGTATCTTGCAACACATTCAAGAAATACAACCAAAAACCATCAGGGACTCAACTGACCCGTCTTACATCGACAGAGCAGTCAAAGAAATATATGGTAGCACCATCCCACCGTACACATGCTTGTTCCTGTACGTATACTGCCTGAAGCATTCTAAGGAACTTGGTTGACATACCTCCCTCAGATAAAACCTTCCAGAGTCGTTATCTGTCCACAGAGTCGAATGCCTTATGGTAGTCAACAAAAGCTGCATAGAGCTTCCCACGACCACTACCATACACATGCTTGACCGCTATTGAGAAGAGAGTGAACATATGGTCAATGGTGGAGTGGTCCTTCCTGAATCCCGCTTGTTCAGTGCAAAACTTATTGCCCTCTTCTGCCCAGCACCGTAGGCATTGCGTCAACACAGACATAAACATTTTACTCCCACTGCACAGTAATGAAATTCCTCTGTAATTTTTTGGATGAAACCTATCGCCGCTTTTATGCATAGGAATGATAACAGATTTGCACCAGCACTGTGGAAACAAGAAATGGGGATATATATCCTCCGGCAAATTTGAGATAATCCCCAGGGATGTTATCCAGTCCTTTAGGTCTATGGAGGGAGCTGGGGTTCTGTTTATGGTTTGCTTCATCATGGGCCAGAAGACTGCTGAATTATGCACATTTTAAATTAAGGTTAGACATGTAATCTTCAAGTAAGTTTCTTTCTTTTCACGGATAAGTTTTTTGTAGTGATTTCTTGTCTTTACAAATTGTATCCTGTCTAATCTCAGTCCACTCTTCTTAGCGCACGCCGAGCCTCAAGTCTTGCCTGCCGACAATCTACATCAAACCATTTGGAGGGAACCCTTTCATTTTTTGGACCTGGTTTAAAAGTGCGCTGCATACATTGGGCACTGGGAAGGAGTGCTTGAACAAAGCAGTCTCAAGCCAAAGTGCGCTGCATACATTGGGCACTGGGAAGGAGTGCTTGAACAAAGCAGTCTCAAGCCAAAGTGCGCTGCATACATTGGGCACTGGGAAGGAGTGCTTGAACAAAGCAGTCTCAAGCCAAAGTGCGCTGCATACATTGGGCACTGGGAAGGAGTGCTTGAACAAAGCAGTCTCAAGCCAAAGTGCGCTGCATACATTGGGCACTGGGAAGGAGTGCTTGAACAAAGCAGTCTCAAGCCAAAGTGCGCTGCATACATTGGGCACTGGGAAGGAGTGCTTGAACAAAGCAGTCTCAAGCTTAATTAATTCTTCTTCTAAAAGCAACACATTATATTTAATTGTCTTATCAGCATAATATGGAGAGTTAGTAGGTGGAACATATACACATACGATAATAAAATCTGTCATAAAATAATTTTGTATTCTAATCATCAGAAAGCTGTCATGGTCGCACTTAATCCAGAGAGAGAGAGAGAGAGAGAGAGAGAGAGAGAGAGAGAGAGAGAGAGAGAGAGAGAGAGAGAGAGAGAGAGAGAGAGAGAGAGAGAGAGAGAGAGAGAGACAGACAGACAGACAGACAGACAGACAGAGACTGAGACAGAGACAGAGAGACACAGAGAGAGAGAGAGAGAGAGAGAGAGAGAGAGAGAGAGAGAGAGAGAGAGAGAGAGAGAGAGAGAGAATGAATGAGTGAGTGAGTGAGTGAGTGAGTGAGTGAGTGAGTGAGTGAGTGAGTGAGTGAGTGAGTGAGTGAGTGAGTGAGTGAGTGAGTGAGTGAGTGAGTGAGTGAGTGAGTGAGTGAGTGAGTGAGTGAGTGAGTGAGTGAGTGAGTGGGTGTGTAGGGTTTCTATGAGGAAAACAGCCAGAAGTAAGAGTTACAATGTGACATAGCAAACATAAAATGAATTTATGATAAGAGTCTGAATAAAAAAAGATTTGCCGTTTAATGTCCCAATGTTAAAGGGGAAAAATGGCAGCGATTCCATTCAAGAGCTACGAGTTGTTGCACTGCCTTTCGGCTTGGAGGTAAGAAGATGAGGGATTGTGTCTCCAATTAATATCAGGCAAAGTAACGGTCTGCAATGCAAACGCGGAAGGTGCTAGATACGAAACGTGTTCGTTTTGGGAGCTAACACTACGCTCAACGCCATCGTGCTTGTTTCAACATCGAAGGGAGAGTCAGCTGGCGACAACAACAACAGCAGCATCTGAAATGCTACAGGAACTGTTTCGTGTTTCCGTTTGGAAAAAAACTTTGATTGAAAGAGGGCCCAAAATCTTGTTCAGCATCTCGGACAGATTCATTTTCCTCAACCAATCAATGACACATCAGGATGATCACAGATCAGCAGCCCGTGTCACTCATCCGAAGCAGGAAAATTTCGATTACTTCTACTGCTCACAACATTTTATTCCATCGACCGTGCACTCAAAGTACATATCGTGAATTGTGGTTGATTATGATAAAAGCCTACATAACTACAGTCTACACTAAACTAAAGGCAGTTAAGCTGATCTGACTTTCTGAGTCTCGACGAGTCGACGGTCTTAGGACGCACTGCTTACTACGCAGATCTCCTAATTTCAAAGTACGGTAAACTGATGTTTCCTTCAGACTTTCTCGAATAAAGCTACAGCGCCACTGATTGCTCCAGAAACACAACCGTCAGCTCGAATACTCACAAGAGGTAGGGTTACCCGTCTCCTCTGCGTTACCATCCATGTCAACTTTTTGCTTCCGCTGCCAACCACGTGACAATCACATGATTCTTTTGAGCGCTCTTTGATGTGTGGTGGTGGTAGAGGTGGTCTACCTTGGTTGTGGATATCCCACCGGCGGCTCTAACCACTGAAAGGACACACAAACTTGCAGTATGTAGAATGTCAAAGCTGATGCACCAGCTGCGACTGTCATCAAAGACCCTATATACACTAAGACCGCGCACTCGAGCGAGTTTCCTTTACGCGAAGCGAGGTCAGAATTTAGAGTTACGTCCCTTTGCGAGAGAATGCTGATCCGCGCTGACCAATGTTGTAACAAAGAGACTTCGGTCGGTTTCGAATACTGTTTTCAATGGGTAAGAGGTCTAAACGATTTTTTTTCAATTCGAACTTAATGCAGGATTTCTCACCGTCAACCACACATCGTGCGCACAATAAAGAAAAAAATCGTAATCTACTTCAATTGTCCAGCGGAGATTGCAGCGAGGTGACAAATTAAATAAATTAAGGCACACATGAGTCAACGGAGAACGAATTATCGAATATTTTCAATGTTAAAGCGTTGCTCCATGTGAGGAACAAGAGTTTGCTAGTGAAAAAGCAACAGTCCAGTCTTTCTCTGGATCGCACATTTACAGTTTAAGTCTTTCCAGTCATTATGTTTTCATTCACATGCAATTTGTTATGCCTTGGGGCCAGAGAGCAGGGAAAGTTACACTTACATAGCAAAGTTGGATGATTTTTCTGTTTCTTCTCAAGCATTTCTGTGAGAACGATGCAGTGCAGTCTTTCAATGTGTATATAGGATCTTTGGTGTCACCAAGCAATGCCGGCTAGGCGGTTGGAATCAAAGAAGCATATACGCCACAACAACTATTATGGTGTTGCACTGGTGTATTATACTATTCATTCATGACAAGCTATTCATTTGATTACAGCAGCAGCAGCAGCAGCAGCAGCAGCAGGAGGAGTTGTTGTTTGCTGTGAGCATCACCCCACTGAAGTTATTATAGCTAGTGTTATTACTAAATATGTTGACAGAACAAATCACAACCTTATCATTTCGCCGACAACATCACCGCTCCTTGACCTTTGCCGCTTCATTTTTCTGGACTTGCAGTGCAGCACGAGACAAAAGAAATTATACTCCGCGGTTCTCCATGGGGTGCGCGGGCTTAACATCGTCAAACCTGACTCGCCTTTTTCATGTCACATCACACATATAGTGTTCCTAAGACGGGATCGTTGTCGTCTCTCTCCCATCGCATGCATCGCCACTCTCCCCTATCCCTCTCCATTCCTAGACTGTCGTCTGTATTATCGTCTCTATTATCGGGTTCTGGCATTCTCTCTCCCTCCGTCCATTAGATTGGACAGATTGGGTCAACAGTGTCGGGGAAAAAAATAACCGTACTTGGCCCAGCGGTAGAGTGGCGCCAAGACAGCGTATGAGAAAATAACGATGCTGAGAGACATAAGTTAGGGTCAGGTCCAGACAGGAAGACAATGGTAAACAGATAAGGGTGGAATGAAGGGTGGGGGTGGGGGGTGGGGAGAGAGAGAGAGAGAGAGAGAGAGAGAGAGAGAGAGAGAGAGAGAGAGAGAGAGAGAGAGAGAGAGAGATTGATTGATTGATTCTTTATTTATCAAGGATGAAATTTTAGGCATTTCTACCTGACCTTTATATGACCTTGACCTTCAGGTGACCTTCAAGGTCAAGGTCAAAACAACTAAACCTACCAATGACATCATACACTAAGAAATGCTTTACACATTTTTCCTACCAAAATACATGTGACCTTGACCCAAGGTCAAGGTCATCCAAGGTCATGCAAACACAAAGCTGTTAATTCAAGACATAGGAAGCACAATGGTGCTTATTGGCACTTTCTACCATGAGATATAGTCACTTTTAGTGGTTCACTACCCATTTTGGTCACATTTCATAAGGGTCAAAGTGACCTTGACCTGATGATATGTGAACAAATGTGTCTCATGATGAAAGTATAACATGCGACACACATAATTATTAAGTTTGAAACAGTTATCTTCCATAGTTCAGGGTCAAGGTCACTTCAAAATATGTATACAATCCAACTTTGAAGAGCTCCTGTGACCTTGACCTTGAAGCAAGGTCAACAAACTGGTATCAAAAGATAGGGCTTGCTTTGACCTATATACCACTTGTAGCTAAGGTCGCCATTCTCAATAACGTGGGAGAAAATTGGGAAAATGTGAAAAATGACTGTTTTTGAGACCACATTATGGCTCCTGTGACCTTGACCTTGAAGCAAGGTCAAGTCACTATGTATGTTTTTTGAGGCCTTGCATCATACACCATCATGCCACATTTGGTGTTGATAGACTTAATAGTCTCCGAGAAAAATCCAACGTTTAAGTTTTTACGGACGGCGGACGGACGCGGACG
>JAWQFJ010026463.1:10000-15641 GCA_034096865.1 Theodoxus fluviatilis | reverse complement strand
CGCACAAGACCTTCTTCACCCCAAGCTGCTTTTTTTGCAGAAGGGATACCACGCCTATTCCAAAGTATCATGTTAAGGCTCTGAGGAGCGTATGCTCCGACCAAAACAGACGACAAAATAAACCCTCCCAACCCACAAGAACTTTGTATAGATCTCGAAAAAGAAGGACTCAAAAAGCTGTACCGAAATAATTTCATCTCTGCAACCCCTTTTCTCTATTTTAAACTTCCTTGACCACATTTTTGTGCACGCACCACATCAGCAATGCAATAGCAAAACGAGAAGAGAAAGTTCCCTTGATTTATATATTTATCTGACGATGATGATTTCATAAAAGCTCTTCTTAGACCTTTTAGACCTTCTTTCTGCTTCTTCTCTCTTTCTTTCTTCTTTCTTTCTTAGCTCAATCTTGTCTTTTCTTAAAGCTGTTCTTAAAGCTTCTTCTTCATGTCTTCTATCTTCTTCTTAAGCTATTACAGCTTAAAAGACTTCCTTCTCTTTAATTAAATAAAAAGCTTCTTTCAAAGCTGATAAAAAACAGCTTCTCTTCATTTCTGGCTAGTAAAAAAAAAAAAAAAAAGCTTCTTCTTTTTCAATAAAAAACAGCTTAACTTTTCTTCTAAAAGCTCTAAAAAAGCTGCTTCTCTTCTTCTTCTTTCTAAAATAAAAAAAAGAGCTTCTTAGCTAAAACTGAAAAAAAAGAAGAAAAACTTTCTTACTTAAAAAAAGGCTTCTTTCTAAAAATGAAAGCTTCTTAGAGCGTCTCTAGCTTCTACGTCTCTTCTATTAAAAGTAAAAGCTTCTTATCTAAAAAGCTTCTACAACGCGGCTCTAATAAAGAAGAAAAAAAAAAAAGCGTCTCTCTTTAAAATAAAGCTCTTCTTTGTCCTGTAAAAAAAATTAAGCTCTTATCTTTCTTTTTCTAAAAAAAAACAACAAAGCTTTTCTTAAAAGCTTTTCTAATTAAAAAGATAAAGCTTCCTAAGCTCATATATTCTAAAAAAAAGCTGGCTCTGTGTCTTCTTTCTCTTAAAGCTTCTTCCTCTCTTCTCTTTTTTTTCTTCCCATGATCAATCTTGCTAACAATATTATCACACTCGCTTGCTTACAAAAAATCATTAACAACAAAAGACCTGTCCCTCCTAGCTTTTCTTCTGCTAAGCTTTTGCTACAAAACAACAAAAAGAACAATAAAATAAGAACAGAAAAAAAAAAAAATAACCATACAGAAGCAACATAACAGAAGAGGATACAAAAGAAACAAAAAAAATAATAAAAAGAAAAAAAAAAAAAAAAAAAAATACTTCTTTCACCTTTCCTCTTCCCTTTCCCACTCTGTTCTTTCTTTGCTCGTTTCTGTCTTCTTTTTCCTTACCCTACTTTTTCTTTCCTGACACTTTCCACTTTTCTCTCTTTCTCTTTTTTCTTTGTTTCTTTTTTCTTTTTCACTTGTTCTTTTCCTTTTTCTTTTCCTTCCTTCTCTGTCTTTTATTCCTTTCTGTCAGACTTCTTATTGCCCTGTTTGGTTTCCCTTCTTTTCCCCCCCCCCCTTTTCCTACTACTTGTATTCTACTTTTTCTGTCTTTCGCCATTTTCCTATGTTCTTGAAGACTTTCGCCGTTTTGTCGCGCTTTTCCTTTCCTTCCTTCACTTTACCTTATCCCGCTTCCTTTACGCGCGTCAATTAAATACAAACTTAACCTGCTGTCGCTTGTGGCTAGCAGGTGCAGCATTCAAAGCTGAGCAGATTCTAGAGTCGCCTCCCTTGAGCAAGGTGCTTTACTCACATTGCCTCTCCCCACCCAGGAGTAAAATGGGTACCTGTGAGGGCTGAGTTGGAAGATTGTGAGAGATAACTTTGGGGCGTTCATCCGCAGCCTGGTTGCATGCTTCCCAGGGAGTTGAAACGATGTTGGAGTGATACAAAGTGGTAGCCCGATGACCAGGGGGTAAATGTGTGCAGTTTGAGCATCCATCAATGGGTGAAAAAGTTGCAATATAGAAAAGAGCAATTTTGCCCTTTACTGTTCCAGGAGTATGTTACAACCCATGCTGCCCCTCCATCCTTTTCCCTCTCCAGGACCTAGAGTGCACTGATTTACACTGATAATAGTGCTGCCATGACTCAGTGGTAATGTGACCTGAAGTTTGCTTGTGTGGTGTTAGACGTGTGCCCTCTGTTGCTGCTGCATTATGCATGTATGCAGCATGACTATCAGAGTGTTGCAGCTGTAGCTATGACTACCTGATGATGGAATGAACAGTGATAAGCACCGGTACATTACTGAATCATCAAATTAGATCGTTTCCCAGTGAAACATGCACAGAGGTTAACAGATGTGCAAGGTTTGTCAGGCAGCAGGTAATGCTCTCATGGGAAAACAAATGTAAAGCACTCATTTTCACTCTTCCTTTAGTGAGGAAAGGAATTTTTGTACCTGACAACCAGCAAGCACTACAATGCCGTTGTGCTATGCAGACTAGTGACGTTCATTGTCTGTGACAATGAGTGCATGGAGCCTGTAGGTGAAAGAATCAATTTCACATCTGTCAGCCATATTGCCTGCTGATAAACCAAATGATAGTCAAAATTGGGTTGCCTATTCAGTTTAATTTTGTCAAATGGAACCATTTCTAAATAGGTTGTCAGACAGAATAGATTTCTTTGCAAAACCAAATATAAAAGGAATATATCTTTGCTTTGTAATTTTTAATAAAATTCCTGTCTATGTACTACCTGAATGCATTAAGAAATGTCATAAAATGGTCAAAATTGTGTATATTCCATTATGCTACCCAGGTCCTGAATTTCCTCAAAACTGACACACACTACGTATGAAAATGTTGCCAAGTGAGCACCTACTACAGACAAAATTGACCATTGCTATTAAACGTGACTGGCAAGGCATTCTCAACAGAGTGTGTCTTTATCCATAAAACTAGTTGTGCATTGTTCCATTGACCTTTCAAACCACCATATGCGGTATCATGCATGAGCTTTGGACGTATTCATGATTTCTGCTATTATGATCAAAAGAACTTCTGGTGGCTGGGGTGTCACACGCAGTTGAATCATATAAAATATACTAATGTTGCAATGTCACTGTCAGAATTTTGGGGTGAGCTGTGGATTCTTCTTCTGTTTACTGCTGAGGTGCTGTGTGAAGGGGTTGCTGGAGAGGAAATGCATCTGTTACAGACTTCACCACTTAGGTTATAGAGTGTGCAACTTATAGAGAAAACAGTGTGTTCACCTCTTTACAGTCTGATGAAAGTCCACTGTGTGGCTTGTTCAAGTGCTGAGCAATTGTAGCCATTGAGTGGTGCCTAAGTCTGTGCTCTGCAGTAGTATGGTTCATTGGCTATGCATCTCTCTAACTTGCTTTATGTTGCTGTGCTGCCCACTTGTGTTCAAGCATCATCTGGTGAATAATTCCTTTATCTACATGCTAACTTGCGTGTGTTCAAGGACTGTTTCTACTCACTCATCATCAGAAGTGTTCCCCATTGATAGCGTTCATCAACTGTATCTATACCTGTTCCTGTATCTGCAACTAAAAACTATTTCTGTTTCTCCCTTACCAGATGTCTTGTTTTGTGTGCTGTCCAGGTGTGTTCAAGGACTACCTTCGAGAGTTGCCAGAGCCACTGTTCACCAATGCCCTGTACCAGATGCTGCTGGATGCCTTGAGCGTGCGCCTCCCTAGTGACCCTGAAGGCAGTGCCATCCTCATGCTCAGCATTCTGGAGTGTCTGCCCAAAGCCAACCAGGTGTGTAGGAGTGCGTTACCTAAGTGTGTCAGTGTAGCCAGCCAGGTGTATAGGAGTGCGTTACCTAAGTGTGTCAGTGTAGCTAGCCAGGTGTGTAGGAGTGTGTTACCTAAGTGTGTCTGTGTAGCTAGCCATTTGTGTAGCAGTGCGTTGCTGAAGTGTGTCAGTGTAGCCAGTCAGATGTGTAGGAGTGTGTTACCTAAGTGTGTCAGTGTAGCTAGCCATTTGTGTAGCAGTGTGTTACCTAAGTGTGTCAGTGTAGCTAGCCATTTGTGTAGCAGTGCGTTGCTGAAGTGTGTCAGTGTAGCTAGCCAGGTGTGTAGGAGTGTGTTACCTAAGTGTGTCAGCGTAGCTTGCCAGGTGTGTAGCAGTTTGTTACCTAAGTGTGTCTGTGTAGCCAGCCAGGTGTGTAGCAGTGTGTTGCCTAAGTGTGTCAGTGTAGCCAGCCAGGTGTGTAGGAGTGTGTTGCCTAAGTGTGTCAGTGTAGCTAGCCATTTGTGTAGCGGTGCGTTGCTGAAGTGTGTCAGTGTAGCCAGCCAGGTGTGTAGCAGTGTGTTGCCTAAGTGTGTCAGTGTAGCCAGCCAGGTGTGTAGGAGTGTGTTGCCTAAGTGTGTCAGTGTAGCTAGCCATTTGTGTAGCAGTGTGTTACCTAAGTGTGTCAGTGTAGCCAGTCATGTGTGTAGCAGTGCGTTGCCTAAGTGTGTCAGTGTAGCCAGTCATGAGTGTAGCAGTGCATTGCCTAAGTGTGTCAGTGTAGCCAGTCATATGTGTAGCAGTGTGTTGCCTAAGTGTGTCATTGTAGCCAGTCATGTGTGTAGCAGTGCGTTGCCTAAGTGTGTCAGTGTAGCCAGTCATGTGTGTAGCAGTGTGTTGCCTAAGTGTGTCATTGTAGCCAGTCATGTGTGTAGCAGTGTGTCGCCTAAGTGTGTCAGTGTAGCCAGTCATGTGTGTAGCAGTGATGCCTGAAGGCCTGTTTTAATTCAGCAATGCTTATGCTTACTTAGCAGTAGTAGCAATGCTTATGCTTACTTAGCAGTAGTAGCAATGCTTATGCTTACTTAGCAGTAGTAGCAATGCTTATGCTTACTTAGCAGTAGTAGCAATGCTTATGCTTACTTAGTAGTAGGAGCAATCTTATCTAACCAATCAGGATGCAGCTTCAGTCGAGTTCTGCACCCTGATTGGTTAGTTAAGTTTGTCCCCATGGCAAAATAGGCATAAGCATTGCTTGTTTAAAACAGGCCTTCATTGTGTCAATGCAGCCAGCTGCCTAAGTGTCAATGTTGCGGGCAGTGTATGTAGCAGTGAGTTGCGTGAGTGTGTATATGTACCAGTCAGATGTGCATCAGTGTGTTGCGTAAGTGTGTTGATGTAGCAGGCCACATGTCTTGCAGTGTGTTGCTTAGATTACATGATGAAGTCAGCCAGGTTTGCAGCAGTGTGTTACCTATGTGTGTGGGTGTATGTTAGAGCCTGGTCTTTGGGGTCACCAGATGTCACAACCTCAGGTAGTTACCAGATGTTACAACCGTTGGTTGTCATCAAGATGTTACACCATTCAGGCAAAGAAAAATATAAACAGCTGTTAACAATGTAAATATTTAATATTACAAAACATGAATTGTTGGAGTTCAAGTAATATCTACAAAACAGACATGGCCGGACAAGACGAACACACAAACAAAATACAGGGGATAGAGTCTCTCTCCGGTGTACTCCAAGTCCAGAACAATATAATAAGAATAAAATGAAACATTTTCACCTTGGCGGCCAACGTGGGGCTCTCATGGACACTCCTTGGTGGTAAGATCCTGCAGAGGATCTTCAACTGTATCATTGCTCGTGTCGACACTCAACGTTTTGTTGTCCA
>JAWQFJ010026463.1:0-5000 GCA_034096865.1 Theodoxus fluviatilis | reverse complement strand
ATCATGCTGCAGTTTGTTTTGGCTCTTGATTGTTCCCACAGTCTGAGGAGTGCATCAAACGGTCAAACTCCAGGATCATCTAGTCTGACTGGAGAGAGTGAAGCCTGGCCACAGAGGTCTGAGAGGAAGTTAAAAAGATTTATTCCTTTATGGCTGTGGAGGGTAATCTTGGACTCAAGATACCAGACACCAGTTGATGTCTCTCAGAGAAAGTGTCAGATTGAGGCAATTATCCGATATATCAGAAATAGATGTGTTGGAGAATGAGGTCAAGACCATTCTCAATGCTTTATATTTCAGCTGAGGTATCAAATCATTTATTTTCCAACTAAACCAGTGAATTACTCTGTCCTGGCATTTAAGTCCTTGTGTCCATAACATGTTGTGAAATTAGGATGCTTTGCTCACATTTGTGCAAAGTTTAACATACAGAGCTGAAGCCCTGTGTGGGACAGACAGGAAAAAATGTAAGGCCACAGGTAGGGACTGAACCCGCGACCTTTCAGTTAGTGTCCGAAATGCTCTACCATAACCACTGAAACACTTCACTGAACAACATCATGCTTTTGAAAACCATGCAAGATCATGCACAAATTTTGTTCACAATGAAATTAATAAAAAGATTATATATCTGTAGCTTTCTTGCTGCATAGATCGAGCAAGCTCTTGGACCACCAGTAATCATGTTATGACCAAATTATGCTTTGCACCATGACCTTGCAGTTGACAGAGTTTTTCTTGCAGTATATCATATGTAGCTTTGTGTGAAGTGGATTTTGCTGACACTGCTCCAATGTTCTCTCCACAGCGGTGTCCAAGTCTGGGACAGCAGAGACGGTGGTGTCCCTGGAGACGGGTGGCTCCGGTGCTGGGGAGGGTGGAGGGGGATCAAGCAGTAAGGAGGGCAGCAAGTCTTGATGAGGGGCCCAGCCTAGACCCTCCCCCCTGTCTCAGCCGGCAGCCCCCCTGCCATGGCTAGACTCTGCCCCTGAGCTGCCCAGTGGCCATCGGGCCGTGTGAGCTGCCAAGTCTTCCTTGGCTGTCCAAGTTGCCAGACCAACGGCAAGGATCTTTTTCAGCTGTAGAGAGCAGATCAGACTCCTCCTGATAGACTGGTGATGGCTACAGCTGGCCTAGGAGAGAAGGGCAACAAGCTTCTAAAAGCAGTCTTGATTCGCAGTGGCAGATGTGCGGAGCCCCTTGAAAACCCCTGAGTCTGGCAATGTAGGGTACAGAGCCATGTCTGAACTCAGTGTGCTGATCATTGAGCTTGGTAGTGTTTGGGTCTGATGATTAATGACTAGGATTGCACAAGTTTGATCAAGAGCAGGATGTGTTTTGTCTGAGCTTGTATGTCTGGTGTCTGGTGTCTGAAATAGATGAGCTGTAGTTGTATGTATGAGTTTTGAATGTGTTGTCTGTGATGTAGTTATTTCTTGTACCTGTCACAGCTTGATTTGTGAGAACTCACGGTTGGGTGTATTTGTGTTGGGTTGCAAATATGAATGAGTTTGGCCAAGTTTGTATTTGTGATTACTGGTACCGACTGGATTTGTCACTCTAGAACTATGTTCATGGCCAGAGCCTGCGTGTAACTGACGTTCATACTTGTATAGGTCTTGGTTCGACTCTGTTCGTGCGGTGATGTCTAGACACGGATGAGAGTCTGGGAAGGATTGTTTGTGCCAGAGATTGATCACTTATGATTGGATCTGACTGTTCGTTGTCTATGGGCATGAGTGTGTGTAGTTGCTGAGGTGGGTTTATAAGAATTACCATGTGATTGTGTTCCGCAGACCCAGCCATTGCTGCCCTGTCGGTAAAGTGTTGTAGGCCTGTGGCCCATGTCTGAGCCGCATGAGACTGAGATTGTCATGTCTGGTGTTGACTGTAAATCCAGAATGATTGTGTCCAGTTGGTTTCCTTGTGGAGCAAGCCGAGTCAGACCAAACAGGGTCAACTTAGCGGAGTAAGTGATAACGTCTGGGACTTTCTGCTTGCTTGAGACTAGTACATACAAATCCTATGGGGGAAACAGCCGGCATCCAGGGCTAGATGGTCACGCAGTCTGCTGGGAGCTTTCATACAGGCACCCAGAATGGGGGCCCAGGATTCTAGGCAATGTGCACACAGTAGAATTGAGGTGCGCTTGGTAAGGCCAAGGATTCAGCATGTGTCATGCAGTTTTGGAGTTGATACTTACACAATTATGGGAAATGAGTCCACTTGAGGGAGATGGCTGGCACCCCAGAAGCAGTTACTCCCCTTGATGTCAAGGTTTATGGTGGGGAGGCGCTTTTGTTGATTGGAGGATGGATCTGTGAAGAGTAGGGGAAATTAGAAATGATCAACTTCAGTAACCTGCTGTGGCTTCACAAGATCCCCCACATTGCCTTTCCCTTTGCATGGGCCCTAGCCTGGAGCAGAAGAAGCAAGAAAGGACCAGGTCTCCTTGTAAGTAGAACAGATTAGTACGGTAACTGTCAGATTGGGATCCCACACTCATCCCTTGTATGCCAGCAGTCGGGGCCTGATGACTGTGCTGCATAAAGTTGGCTCGTGCTGTGTAGTAGCAGCAAAAATCGTGATGAGGCACCAGAAACCACCGTAATCTACCTCACTCTCCAACTGGACAGAATTGCTGAAAACATTTACAATGTCCATCATTGTTTGTTGTTCTTATCGCCAGACTTACAGCCGCCAGCCTGGGGTGAGCGAAATGGGGAGTGCGTCCAAGTGTAGGAAACGTGACTTGCTCTGACCTTCTTCCTAGTGTCCACCCACCAGTTCCATCGTCTGTCACCACAGACAGACGATGTCCCATCGCTCCACAGGAGGCTGCAAGCACCAGTGGAAGTGAATGTGTCGGATCAACGACGCCGCTGTGTTGGAGTTGACAAGGAAGTGATGGTGGCCTGTTTCCTCCTGAAGCAACCCAGGCTTCCCCCAGCAGCTGCAGTTGTCATTCAGACTGCCAGACTGCCGCGGGGGAGAAGGAAGAGGAATAGATGCATGTTTTCAGAGCCGGTAAAGTGGACGGGATCTTTTAACTCCATTTGCAATAACAATCAGTAGCCCTCTACTTAGCCGTGTGCGATCATTTCTGTCTCTTTGGCTAGCAACAATCACTTGTGATCAGTGTCTCCATGGCCAACTTCAAAATGCCTGTCATTCTCCTCCTTTGACCTCATGAGCTTGCTGTAGCAGAGTTTTTATGACAAGGATGGCATCAAAGAAATATATTTCTTCAGCGACTATTTTTCACAGTTCTAAGAAAAGGTCTTAGAAAAGATTTGTGAAACAGCAATACCAAATATCCTTTGATTCAAATGTTGCATCATAAAACCCCAAGAAGTGCACAGTTGAATATCCATGATTACACTAGTGGGTTTTGATTTTCCTTTAAGCTTCATGGTCACTAAAGTTTACTTTGTGTTTTTTTTAAATAAATACCACCTATCATAAATTCGAGATCGTTTGGCACGCTACACTTCTTTTCACTCTGATGAAGATTTGATATCCCACTGTAAGCGCTGGAGTTAAGAAAGATCGGGAACAGTGCACAGTAGACAAAGAAATACCTAACACCTCTGTGGTGCCCGCACTAGAACCTTTGACACATTCATCACACAGCTTTGTTTGCTGCAGGAATGTAGTGTGCTTACCATACCCCTCAGGCTCCAAGGTTTAACCTGCACATACGTCTTCATCATTAGTAAGTCTCGGAACATTGCGTTCTAATACTGAAAGCAGCTTCAAACTTTATCTCTCAACAACAATGACCTGTACTAAGCATAGCTCGCTAATATCTTCACGTTTTGCTTCACATGACAAAATATGAAGCATTTTTTTCAACGCTCTCTCTCTTCTTCTTTTTTAAAGCGGAAGTGATGTTCACACATTGTGTGTTCTGTTGTTTGCCATAGACCTACGTAAGGGACGTTTTCTTGTAGCACTCAATCACAGGTGGTAGCTGTCTTGCTTTCTATGCCCTGCCAGTCACGGCTTGCTCACGTACAAATGGATCGTTGGATGGGATTTTTGCATTTCTCCCCAATCTTACCCAACAACTGCACGCAAGAATTCAAAGGCACTTGATTTGATCTTTTCCGGAACACGACAGGTTACTGTAGACTAAACGTGATATGGCACAAGCAGCGTAAAATATTTGTGCTTTTTATGTGTAAAGCGGTTTGAGACCCAGACGTGGGAGATGAGTCGTTATGTAAATCCACACATTCGAGGAGGAAAGGATCACTTAATTGACGAAACTTTCTTCTTATGTAGTGATATCAAGATTTGCAAATAGGCTAGACTTTGAAGAGATATGCTGGGTGGTCTTCGCTCTTGCGAACGATGGTGTCAGGTGATTGGGAAAAATCGTGAGGTGTTTTGATGACCACACATGGCGATGTGCTTGCGTTGCTTGTGTCTGACCCTGCACCTCGCACTAACGTTTCGAGCGAAAGTCTGATGATGGTATGGCCACTACTGTCTTTGTCACGAGGCGGTCTGCGTGCTGGATACAAGTCTGAAAATGTTGCTGCTGATTCCAGTCGGAACATGATGTGACCAGGATACGTGTCAGCTCTCGTTCTCTGTGACCAGGTTATGTTTTGACTTTGCCAGATATGTGACTTCCCAACTGTGGATGTGATGAAACAGTCCCAGACTTCCTGTGTCTCATGATCATTCTGTATATGATGAACAGCTGACATCTGTTTCCTAGGTGCTTCATTCGGTGTGTTATCATGTTGACTCCTGACAACGCAATCTTGTGAATATGCTGGCATGAATCTAACTGCGTAACCACTACCACGAGTAAGTGAACAGATGAAATAATTCTGCGGGTTTCCCCCGCTCCCCCTCCCCTCTCTCCCCCCCCCCCCCCCCTTTTTCAAAGATTTTTTTCTTCAATATTTTGATATATATGTATGTCTGTATATGTGGACAGATGAAACGGCACACCTGTATATGTAAAGATAATTATGAGATTACGT
>JAWQFJ010026462.1:7500-18501 GCA_034096865.1 Theodoxus fluviatilis | reverse complement strand
GTGCTGTCATGGATGTGTGCTGTCATGGATGTGTGCTGTCATGGATGTGTGCTGTCATGGATGTGTGCTGTCATGGATGTGTGCTGTCATGGATGTGTGCTGTCATGGATGTGTGCTGTCATGATGTGCTGTCATGGATGTGTGCTGTCATGGATGTGTGCTGTCATGGATGTGTGCTGTCATGGATGTGTGCTGTCATGGATGTGTGCTGTCATGGATGTGTGCTGTCATGGATGTGTGCTGTCATGGATGTGTGCTGTCATGGATGTGTGCTGTCATGGATGTGTGCTGTCATGGATGTGTGCTGTCATGGATGTGTGCTGTCATGGATGTGTGCTGTCATGGATGTGTGCTGTCATGGATGTGTGCTGTCATGGATGTGTGCTGTCATGGATGTGTGCTGTCATGGATGTGTGCTGTCATGGATGTGTGCTGTCATGGATGTGTGCTGTCATGGATGTGTGCTGTCATGGATGTGTGCTGTCATGGATGTGTGCTGTCATGGATGTGTGCTGTCATGGATGTGTGCTGTCATGGTGATGTGTGCTGTCATGGATGTGTGCTGTCATGGATGTGTGCTGTCATGGATGTGTGCTGTCATGGATGTGTGCTGTCATGGATGTGTGCTGTCATGGATGTGTGCTGTCATGGATGTGTGCTGTCATGGATGTGTGCTGTCATGGATGTGTGCTGTCATGGATGTGTGCTGTCATGGATGTGTGCTGTCATGGATGTGTGCTGTCATGGATGTGTGCTGTCATGGATGTGTGCTGTCATGGATGTGTGCTGTCATGGATGTGTGCTGTCATGGATGTGTGCTGTCATGGATGTGTGCTGTCTTAGATGTGCTGTCATGGATGTGTGCTGTCATGGATGTGTGCTGTCATGGATGTGTGCTGTCATGGATGTGTGCTGTCATGGATGTGTGCTGTCATGGATGTGTGCTGTCATGGATGTGTGCTGTCATGGATGTGTGCTGTCATGGATGTGTGCTGTCATGGATGTGTGCTGTCATGGATGTGTGCTGTCATGGATGTGTGCTGTCATGGATGTGTGCTGTCATGGATGTGTGCTGTCATGGATGTGTGCTGTCATGGATGTGTGCTGTCATGGATGTGTGCTGTCATGGATGTGTGCTGTCATGGATGTGTGCTGTCATGGATGTGTGCTGTCATGGATGTGTGCTGTCATGGATGTGTGCTGTCATGGATGTGTGCTGTCATGGATGTGTGCTGTCATGGATGTGTGCTGTCATGGATGTGTGCTGTCAAGGAGAGTCCATGACATAAGATCGAAAGACAGAAGATCGAGCGACAAAAGATCGATAGGATATCGAAAGACAGAAGATCGAAGGCGACAGAAGATCGAAATACAAAATAAGACAGAAGATCGAACGATAAAAGATCGACTGTGACAGAAAATCGAAAGACCAAAAGATCGATAAGAGAGAAAAGATCGACATGACATTAGATCGAATATCGAAAGACAGAATATCGAAATTTTCATAAAAATCGAAAGAAAAAAGATCGAACATTTATTTGTACATTGAATGTGTTTGTTTGTTAAATTTCACACCAAAAATATGCCTGCACACAGAACACATCAACACTTCAATACAAAGAAAATCAGCATCAAATTTATATCAAAGGACGACAGAAGGCTTCAAGCGAAATATAAATACAAATACAACTCAGTAAAGTTAGAGAAAATCCGCATACAAGAACGAAAATGTCAATGATGATGATGCTGTGGCTTCAGCTGCTAATGATCCATAGGTGAAAGAGATCCGCCTTGTTCGCGACGACACCACAAATTATAGGGAAACAATACGGCTACACGCCACTGTTTCAAAACGTATATACATACGACAAAATTCAAAAAAAGGCCACATTGTGGGCCATGCCAGTGAGGAAGTCTACGAAGGCTTCAAGCGAAATATAAATACAAATACAACTCAGTAAAGTTAGAGAAAATCCGCATCGAATATGAATACAATAACGAAAATTTCAATGATGATGATGCTGTGGCTTCAGCTGCTAATGATCCATAGGTGAAAGAGATCCGC
Organism: Theodoxus fluviatilis; assembly: GCA_034096865.1. Lineage (NCBI taxonomy): Eukaryota > Metazoa > Mollusca > Gastropoda > Cycloneritida > Neritidae > Theodoxus > Theodoxus fluviatilis. Next base: position 16,436 of record JAWQFJ010026462.1, on the reverse strand, counting down.
CTTGTTCGCGACGACACCACAAATTATAGGGAAACAATACGGCTACACGCCACTGTTTCAAAACGTATATACATACGACAAAATTCAAAAAAAGGCCACATTGTGGGCCATGCCAGTGAGGAAGTCTACGAAGGCTTCAAGCGAAATATAAATACAAATACAACTCAGTAAAGTTAGAGAAAATCCGCATCGAATATGAATACAATAACGAAAATTTCAATGATGATGATGCTGTGGCTTCAGCTGCTAATGATCCATAGGTGAAAGAGATCCGCCTTGTTCGCGACGACACCACAAATTATAGGGAAACAATACGGCTACACGCCACTGTTTCAAAACGTATATACATACGACAAAATTCAAAAAAAGGCCACATTGTGGGCCATGCCAGTGAGGAAGTCTACGGCTACACGCCACTGTTTCAAAACGTATATGCATACGACAAAATTCAAAAAAAGGCCACATTGTGGGCCATGCCAGTGAGGAAGTCTACGAAGTTGCCCCCTGCTGTCCTGGTCTCGTATTCGTTGACCATCCGTCGGATTCGGGCGTCTCGGGTATCCTGCTTCTTCCGGCGCCTGGTGACGTCTTCGCCACGGCGTGCAGCATTGAGAACCAACTGGGTGCGGGACTGCTCTCCCTTCAGCATTTTCAAGAACTCCCATAAATTGGGGTGGTCCTTGACCGCGATGGACTGCACTCTTCTGTGCCATCCCTCCAAAAAGTTTGTGGTTCTCGGCTCGTTTTCAACGGTGCGATCATGCACGCACCACTTGGAGATGCTGTACATAGGAGGTTTCCAAGTCACCCTCTGGCGTTTGCTTTGGCTCTTGCCGACATACGTGGTTTCGAAATAGCCCACGAAAGCAGCTGATTCAAGGGGCATGACTTTTTTAAGCTGGTCCATCGCGGCCGGGATGTCCGCCTCTCGGACGAAGGCGAGCGCCGTCACCATTCGCAGTTTCAGCGCAAATTCGGTGTCATTTGTGTATGAGGTCGACAGGCCTAGTTCTTGTAAGCGCCGCCAGTTGGCCTGGGAGAGGTGAAAGAAACAGAGTTCGACCCTGATTCTCAATGTTTCACCGTAAGGATTACTCATCAGTATTAACCACTGTTCATAGATTATTGAAAGGCATTCATCAGCAACATCAGCCTTTTCAAATGCTCACAATGCTGGTGGTAGGCTGACTAGATTCTGTGTTTTTTTTACCCCGGGTTATTGTAAAGTGCAAATCATGTTATGACATAAGATCGAAAGACAGAAGATCGAATTTCGATCAAAAATTCGCGCGACCTTACGTCGCGTCGATGTTTTAGTATTTCGATATTTTGTCGCATTCGATATTGTTTTTTTATATCTTATGTCGCATTCGATATTTGGTCGTCTCGATCTTTTGTTTTCGTTCTTGTGTCGTTCGATCTCCGTGTTTTCGATCTTTTGTCGGCCACCCTGTCAAGGATGTGTGTTGTCATAGATGAGTGCTGTCATGGATGTGTGCTGTCATAGATAGGTGCTGTCATGGATGTGTGCTGTCATGGATGTGTGCTGTTTTAGATGTGTGCTGTCTTTGATATGTGCTAAGATGTATGCTGTCTTAGATGTGTGCTGTCTTAGATGTATGCTGTCATGGATGTGTGCTGTCATAGATATGTGCTGTCATGGATGTGTGCTGTCTTGGATGAGTGCTGGCATGGATGTGTGCTGTTTTAGATGTGTGCTGTCATGGATGTGTGCTGTCATGGATATGTGCGGTCATGGATGTGTGCTGTTTTAGATGTGTGCTGTCTTAGATATGTGCTGTCATGGATGTGTGCTGTCAAGGATGTGTGCTGTCATGGATGTGTGCTGTTTTAGATGTGTGCTGTCATGGATGTGTGCTGTCATGGATGTGTGCTGTTTTAGATGTGTGCTGTTTTAGATGTGTGCTGTCATGGATGTGTGCTGTCATGGATGTGTGCTGTCATGGATGTGTGCTGTCATGGATGTATGTTGTCTTGGATGTGTGCTGTCTTAGATATGTGCTGTCATGGATATGTGCCTGCTTGGATGTATGCTGCCATTGATGTGTGCTGTCTTGGATGTGTGCTGTCTTGGATGTGTGCTGTCTTGGATGTGTGCTGTCATGGATGTGTGCTGTCATGGATGTGTGCTGCCTTGGATGTGTGCTGTCTTGGATGTGTGCTGTCATGGATGTGTGCTGCCTTGGATGTGTGCTGCCTTGGACGTGTGCTGTCATGGATGTGTGCTGTCATGGGGGTGTGCTGTCTTGGATGTGTGCTGTCATGGATGTGTGCTGTCATGGGGGTGTGCGTTACTGAATGTGTGCTGTCATGGATGTGTGCTGTCATAGATGTGTGCTGTCATGGATGTGTGCTGCCATGGATGTGTGCTGTCTTGGATGTGTGCTGTCATGGATGTGTGCTGTCATGGATGTGTGCTGCCTTGGATGTGTGCTGTGTTGGATGTGTGCTATCATAGATGTGTGCTGTCATGGATGTGTGCTGCCTTGGATGTGTGCTGTGTAGGATGTGTGCTGAGTTGGATGTGTGCTATCATAGATGTGTGCTGTCATGGATGTGTGCTGCCTTGGATGTGTGCTGTCATTGATGTCTGCTGTGTTGGATGTGTGCTGTCATAGATGTGTGCTGTCATGGATGTGTGCCGTCATAGATGTGTGCTGTCTTGGATGCTGTCATGGATGTGTGCTGTCATGGATGTGTGCTGTCATGGATGTGTGCTGTCATGGATGTGTGCTGTCATGGATGTGTGCTGTCATGGATGTGTACTGTCATGGATGTGTGGTGTCATGGATGTGAGCTGTCATGGATGTGTGCTGTCATGGATGTGTGCTGTCATGGATGTGTGCTGTCATGGGTGTGTTATTTCATGGATGTGTACTGTCATGGATGTGTACTGTCATGGATGTGTGGTGTCATGGATGTGTGCTGTCTTAGATGTGTGCTGTCATGGATGTGTGCTGTCTTGGATGTGTGCTGTCATGGACGTGTGCTGTCACGGATGTGTGCTGTCATAGATGTGTGCTGTCATAGATGTGTGCTGTCATGGATGTGTACTGTAATGTACTGTCATGAATGTGTGCTGTCATGGATGTGTACTGTCATGGATGTGTACTGTCATGGATGTGTGCTGTCATGGGTGTGTGCTGTCTTGGATGTGTGCTGTCATGGATGTGTGCTGTCATGGATGTGTGCTGTCATGGGTGTGTGCTGTCATGAGTTTGTACTTTCATGGATGTGTGCCGTCATAGATGTGTGCTGTCATGGATGTATGCTGTCTTAGATGAGTGCTGTCATGGATGTGTGCTGTCTTAGATGTGTGCTGTCATGAATGTGTGCTGTCATAGATGTGTGCTGTCATAGATGTGCGCTGCCATGGATGTGTGGTGTCATGGATGTGTGGTGTCTTGGATGTGTGCTGTCTTAGATGTGCACTGTCTTGGATATGTGCCTGCTTGGATGTTTGCTGTCTTTGATATGTGCTAAGATGTGTGCTGTCTTAGATAAGTGCTGTCTTAGATGTTTGCTGTCATGGATGTGTGCTGTCATAGATGTGTGCTTTCATGGATGTGTGCTGTCTTGGATGTGTGCTGTCATGGATGTGTGCTGTTTTAGATATGTGCTGTCATGGATGTGTGCTGTCATGGATGTGTGCTGTCAGAGATATGTGCTGTCTTGGATATGTGCCTGCTTGGATGTGTGGTGTCTTAGATGTGTGCTCTCATTGATGTGTGCTGTGTTGGATGTATGCTGAGTAGGATGTGCGCTGAGTTGGATGTGTGCTGTGTTGGATGCGTACTATCGTAGATGTGTGCTGTCATGGATGTGTGCTGCCTTGGATGTGTGCTGTGTTGGATGCGTACTATCGTAGATGTGTGCTGTCATTGATGTCTGCTGTGTTGGATGTGTGCTGTCATAGATGTGTGCTGTCATGGATGTGTGCCGTCATAGATGTGTGCGGTCTTAGATGCGTGCTGTCATGGATGTGTGCTGTCATGGATGTGTGCTGTCATGGATGTGTGCTGTCATGGATGTGTGCTGTCATGCACGTGTGCTGTCATGGATGTGTGCTGTTTTGGATGTGTGCTGTCATGGATGTGTGCTGTCATGGATGTGTGCTGTCATGGGTGTGTAATTTCATGGATGTGTGCTGTCATGAATGTGTGCTGTCATGGATGTGTGCTGTCATGGATGTGTGCTGTCATGGATGTGTGCTGTCATGGATGTGTGCTGTCATGGATGTGTGCTGTCATGGATGTGTGCTGTCATGGATGTGTGCTGTCATGGATGTGTGCTGTCATGGATGTGTGCTGTCATGGATGTGTGCTGTCATGGATGTGTGCTGTCATGGATGTGTGCTGTCATGGATGTGTGCTGTCATGGATGTGTGCTGTCATGGATGTGTGCTGTCATGGATGTGTGCTGTCATGGATGTGTGCTGTCATGGATGTGTGCTGTCATGGATGTGTGCTGTCATGGATGTGTGCTGTCATGGATGTGTGCTGTCATGGATGTGTGCTGTCATGGATGTGTGCTGTCATGGATGTGTGCTGTCATGGATGTGTGCTGTCATGGATGTGTGCTGTCATGGATGTGTGCTGTCATGGATGTGTGCTGTCATGGATGTGTGCTGTCATGGATGTGTGCTGTCATGGATGTGTGCTGTCATGGATGTGTGCTGTCATGGATGTGTGCTGTCATGGATGTGTGCTGTCATGGATGTGTGCTGTCATGGATGTGTGCTGTCATGGATGTGTGCTGTCATGGATGTGTGCTGTCATGGATGTGTGCTGTCATGGATGTGTGCTGTCATGGATGTGTGCTGTCATGGATGTGTGCTGTCATGGATGTGTGCTGTCATGGATGTGTACTGTCATGGATGTGTGCTGTCATGGATGTGTGCTGTCATGGATGTGTGCTGTCATGGATGTGTGCTGTCATGGATGTGTGCTGTCATGGATGTGTGCTGCCTTGGATGTGTGCTGTCATGGATGTGTGCTGTCATGGATGTGTGCTGTCATGGATGTGTGCTGTCATGGATGTGTGCTGTCATGGATGTGTGCTGTCATGGATGTGTACTGTCATGGATGTGTGCTGTCATGGATGTGTGCTGTCATGGATGTATGCTGTCATGGATGTGTGCTGTCATGGATGTGTGCTGTCTTAGATGTGTGCTGTCATGATTGTGTGCTGTCATAGATGTGTGCTGTCATAGATGTGTACTGCCATGGATGTGTGGTGTCATGGATGTGTGGTGTCTTGGATGTGTGCTGTCATGGATGTGTGCTGTCTTAGATGTGCACTGTCTTGGATATGTGCCTGCTTGGATGTGTGCTGTCTTTGATATGTGCTAAGATGTGTGCTGTCTTAGATAGGTGCTGTCTTAGATGTTTGCTGTCATGGATGTGTGCTGTCATAGATGTGTGCTGTCATGGATGTGTGCTGTCTTGGATGTGTGCTGTCATGGATGTGTGCTGTTTTAGATATGTGCTGTCATGGATGTGTGCTGTCATAGATATGTGCTGTGTTGGATATGTGCCTGCTTGGATGTGTGCTGTCTTAGATGTGTGCTGCCATAGATGTTTGCTGCCATTGATGTGTGCTGTCTTGGATGTGTGCTGTCTTGGATGTGTGCTGTCATAGATGTGTGCTGTCATGGATGTGTGCTGTCATTGATGTGTGCTGTGTTGGATGTATGCTGTCATGGATGTGTGCTGTTTTAGATGTGTGCTGTGTTGGATGCGTACTATCGTAGATGTGTGCTGTCATTGATGTCTGCTGTGTTGGATGTGTGCTGTCATAGATGTGTGCTGTCATGGATGTGTGCCGTCATAGATGTGTGCTGTCTTAGATGTGTGATGTCATGGATGTGTGCTGTCATGGATGTGTGCTGTCATGGATGTGTGCTCTCATGGATGTGTGCTGTCATGCACGTGTGCAGTCATGGATGTGTGCTGTCTTGGATGTGTGCTGTCATGGATGTGTGCTGTCATGGATGTGTGCTGTCATGGGTGTGTAATTTCATGGATGTGTGCTGTCATGAATGTGTGCTGTCATGGATGTGTGCTGTCATGGATGTGTGCTGTCTTAGATGTGTGCTGCCTTGGATGTGTGCCGTCATGGGTGTGTGCTGTCATGGATGTGTGCTGTCATGGATGTGTGCTGTCATGGATGTGTGCTGTCATGGATGTGTGCTGTCATGCACGTGTGTTGTCATGGATGTGTGCCGTCATGGGTGTGTGCTGTCATGGATGTGTGCTGTCATGGGTGTGTGCTGTTATGAGTGTGTACTTTCATGGATGTGTGCTGTCATGGATATGTGCTGTCATGGATGTGTGCTTTCATGGATGTGTGCTGTCATAGATGTGTGCTGTCATGGATGTGTACTGTCATGGATGTGTGCCGTCATAGATGTGTGCTGTCATGGATGTGTGCCGTCATAGATGTGTGCTGTCATGGATGTGTGCTGTCTTATATGAGTGCTGTCATGGATGTGTGCTGTCTTAGATGTGTGCTGTCTTAGATGTGTGCTGTCATAGATGTGTGCTGTCATGGATGTGTACTGTCATGGATGTGTGCCGTCATAGATGTGTGCTGTCATGGATGTGTGCTGTCATGGATGTGTGCTGTCATGGATGTGTGCCGTCATAGATGTGTGCTGTCATGGATGTGTGCTGTCATGGATGTGTACTGTCATGGATGTGTGCCGTCATAAATGTGTGCTGTCATACATGTGTGCTGTCATGGATGTGTGCTGTCTTAGATGAGTGCCGTCATAGATGTGTGCTGTCATGGATGTGTGCTGTCTTAGATGAGTGCCGTCATAGATGTGTGCTGTCATGGATGTGTGCTGTCATGGCTGTGTGCTGTCATGGATGTGTGCTGTCATGGATGTGTGTCGTCATAGATGTGTGCTGTCATGGATGTTAGCTGTCTTAGATGAATGCCGTCATAGATGTGTGCTGTCATGGATGTGTGCTGTCATGGATGTGTGCTGTCATGGATGTGTGCCGTCATAGATGTGTGCTGTCATGGATGTGTGCTGTCATGGATGTGTGCTGTCTTAGATGTGTCCTGTCTTAGATGTGTGCTGTCATAGATGTATGCTGTCATGGATGTGTGCTGTCATAGATGTGTGCTGTCATGGATGTGTGCTGTCATGGATGTGTGCTGTCATGGATGTGTGCTGTCATGGATGTGTGCTGTCATGGATGTGTGCTGTCATGGATGTGTGCTGTCATTGATGTGTGCTGTCATGGATGTGTACTGTCATGGATGTGTGCTGTCATGGATGTGTGCTGTCATGGATGTGTGCTGTCATGGATGTGTGCTGTCATGGATGTGTGCTGTCATGGATGTGTGCTGTCATGGATGTGTGCTGTCATGGATGTGTGCTGTCATGGATGTGTGCTGTCATGGATGTGTGCTGTCATGGATGTGTGCTGTCATGGATGTGTGCTGTCATGGATGTGTGCTGTCATGGATGTGTGCTGTCATGGATGTGTGCTGTCATGGATGTGTGCTGTCATGGATGTGTGCTGTCATGGATGTGTGCTGTCATGGATGTGTGCTGTCATGGATGTGTGCTGTCATGGATGTGTGCTGTCATGGATGTGTGCTGTCATGGATGTGTGCTGTCATGGATGTGTGCTGTCATGGATGTGTGCTGTCATGGATGTGTGCTGTCATGGATGTGTGCTGTCATAGATGTGTGCTGTCATGGATGTGTGCTGTCATGGATGTGTGCTGTCATGGATGTGTGCTGTCATGGATGTGTGCTGTCATGGATGTGTGCTGTCATGGATGTGTGCTGTCATGGATGTGTGCTGTCATGGATGTGTGCTGTCATGGATGTGTGCTGTCATGGATGTGTGCTGTCATGGATGTGTGCTGTCATGGATGTGTGCTGTCATGGATGTGTGCTGTCATGGATGTGTGCTGTCATGGATGTGTGCTGTCATGGATGTGTGCTGTCATGGATGTGTGCTGTCATGGATGTGTGCTGTCATGGATGTGTGCTGTCATGGATGTGTACTGTCATGGATGTGTGCTGTCATGGATGTGTGCTGTCATGGATGTGTGCTGTCATGGATGTGTGCTGTCATGGATGTGTGCTGTCATAGATGTGTGCTGTCATGGATGTGTGCTGTCATGTGTGTGTACTGTCATGGATGTGTGCTGTCATGGATGTGTGCTGCCATGAATGTGTGCTGTGTTTGATGTGTGCTGTGTTGGATGTGTGCTGTCATGGATGTGTGCTGTCTTAGATGTGTGCTGTCATGGATGTGTGCTGCCATGGATGTGTGCTGTCTTAGATGTGTACTGTCATGGATGTGTGCTGTCATTAGTGTGTGCTGTCTTAGATGTGTCTGTCATGGATGTGTGCTGTCTTAGATGTGTACTGTCATGGATGTGTACTGTCGTTTATGTGTGCTATCATGGACGTGTGTTGTTATGGATGTGTGCTTGTTACTGGGATTTCAATAAACTTAAGCCCATACGACTCACATGCTTGACCTTGACCTTTACATGACCTTGACCTTCAGGTGACCTGCAAGGTCAACCAACTAAACCTAGCAATGACATCATACACTAAGAACTCCTTTACACATTTTCCTACAAAATACATGTGCCTTGACCCAAGATCAAGGTCATCCAAAGGTCATGCAACACAAAGCTGTTAATTCAAGACATAGGAAGCACAATGGTGCTTATTGGCACTTTCTACCATGAGATCACATTTCATAAGGGTCAAAGTGACCTTGACCTTGATGATATGTGGCCAAATGTGTCTCATGATAAAAGTATAACATGTTCCCCACATAATTATTAAGTTTGAAACAGTTATCTTCCATAGTTCAAGGTCAAGGTCACTTCCAAATATATATACAATCCAACTTTAAAGAGCTCTTATGACC
>JAWQFJ010026461.1:52500-55126 GCA_034096865.1 Theodoxus fluviatilis | reverse complement strand
TCTTCGTACTGTCCATATGCTCTCTTGATCCTGTTGCTGACTTCCTCATTCGTGACATGGTCTTTATATGAGATGTTCAGAATCTTGCGGTAGCATCTCATTTCCAGGGCTTGTATCCGTCTCTGTAGTTCAGATGTGAGTGTCCAGGACTCGCATGCATACAAGAATACGAAGATGGCCAGCGTGCGCATGAGCCTGATCTTCGACGCGAGAGTGATATTTCTGTCACGCCATATTGGCTTCAACTTTGCCAATGCTGCTGTTTTGTTGGGGTTATCCTGGACAGTATCTCTGGTTTGGACCCTTCATCAGTCACAATAGATCCCAGGTATTTGAAGTTGTTCACAGCTTCCAGTTTTTGGCCCTTCACTTTGATTTCCATTTTGAAGCCCCGAGGATTGTTCGTCATCACCTTGGTCTTCTCGGCGCTGATCTCCATGCCATATGCCTGTGAGGTCTTGTCCAGGTGCTCGACAAGACTAGTCAGCTCCTCTTCACTTCCTGCTAATCCATCAATGTCATCAGCAAAACGTAAGTTGGTGATCTTTCTGCCACAGATGCTGATTGATCCTTCGAGGAAGAGGTTGAAGAGTGTGGGGGAGAGTAGACAGCCCTGTCTGACTCCGACCGTTGTCCTGAACCATTCGCCTGTGGTACCATTGAACAGGACTGCGCTGGTCGCTCTGTCATAGAGATGTTCGGCGACTTTGATGATCTTGGAGCTGATGTTGTAGCTTCTCATTGTGGCCCACAGCGCAGCATGCCAGACTCTGTCAAATGCTTTCTTAAAGTCTATAAAGACATGGTACAGATCTTGTTGGTGTTGTAGATGTTTCTCACAGAGGACTCTCAGATTGAAGATCTGTTCGGTGGTGCTCCTACCTGGTCTGAAACCTGCCTGCGCTTCAGCAATGATTTTCTCTGCCTGAGGTTTTAATCTGTTCAGCAGTACTTTCAGCATGACCTTGCTGGGATGGCTGATGAGGCTGATTGTGCGGTAGTTCTGGCACATTTGCAGGTTTCCTTTCTTGGGCAATGTAATCACTAGGGACTGTGTCCACAGGGTTGGCCAATCTCCCGTCTGCCAGATTTTATTGCAGATCTTTGTGAGTGCATCAAGACTCCAATATGTTTCTTATTTGAAAGAACCACAATAGAAACAGGACCAGTTTATGAACATTACAATACTTTTGCAAGCCAAAGTCAATCTTTTCCCCCCCTTCATTATTCATATAACATCATAAAAGCTCTATGAATTACACCTCATAGACAAAACTTTCAAACGTTTATTTTTAAAACTCAAATTTTTCTTCTAGCTTGAATCTGTCCATGCAAATGCTTGTCATAAGCACTCATCTCTGAACATTTTTATTCCAATTGAGACGAATCCCTACAGTCTGGAAAACACGCCTCAGCATTGCAGCTTGCGGGTGGCATCACGCAACCTCAGCTGCAAGCTAGAGAAGTGGAGCTCTGTGGCTGAGTAGCTATTGAGCTTGACCTGCAGCCACTTGCAGCTAGTGGGTGCAAGCGTTCCAAGCTGTGGGGTTCCCAGAGTTGTGTCTTTGAGCAAGGTGCTTCATCAAGTCACGTTGTTTCTTCCCCACCATGAGTAACACTAGGTAGCCATGAAGACAGCAACAGCCCACTGTGGTGTGAATAAATTCTGCATGCGGCCCTGAGCTGGCATTGGGATGGAACACTCCCCAGGGAGTGGAGATGGTGCTGGTATTTGACTGTGTGCGTCTTTGCTGTCTGTTAATGTGTGTGTCATCAGATGCCAGTGATGGGTTAATTAGCAGCTCAGTGAGTTAAATATAAACCGTTTAGAGACCCACAAATGGATGATTAGTTGCTATGTAAAGCCACATCCTTACCTTTTTCCTCCCAATGCCATAATCTGTTTAACAACTCAGTCTACAACATCTTAAATTAAACACAAAACCTCTTCTCAGCTGCAGGACTCAGGCTGTGTGCTGAAATCAGGTGAAATGATTTCATAGACTCACGTTGGATGCATCCTTCATGGCTTTGGAAAAATCCACAGACCATTCCCTCTTTTTGTGGAAATACTCCTCAACATCCTGCAAGTAAACATCAAATGTGAGCAAGCACCACAAAACAGGTCAGAACTCACACTAGACATTTCAGAGATACAAGGGGTAAACAAGGTGCATTTTCTGTTTTGGCCATTTCTGCCTCTATTCCCCTCAAGAATTGATCTGTTGCTGATACTATGCAAATCAACTTATAATAATGTTTAAAAATACTTTTATCAGCCTAACTCCCTAAAAACAAGATAATTTGGGTTCAATTCACCCTCAACCCTTTGACAGGCCTTCAGTGCTAACCAGCAGCAGCAGTCATGGAAGATGAGAGAACAGGTGCAGCTAGCCCGTGTGTTCATGTCACGCATCATGGACAGACATAGCACACTTGACACCTCTCTCTAGGCAGAATTTATACAAAACAAAGAGGTTTTTTCCCCCCCCCCCCCCCCCAAACCTCATTCAAAATGATGGAATGTCAGCCCAGCCTCATCTACTTAAGAGTATCAAAGCAGTTTGTATCCCAGACAGGGGGGGGGGAAATCATTATATAAAACTAACACCTGTATATTATGTGG
>JAWQFJ010026461.1:45000-47500 GCA_034096865.1 Theodoxus fluviatilis | reverse complement strand
TGTACAAACCACCACATACACACACCACAGACAGCACCCACACACACACACACATACACACACCCACATACACCACAGCACATCAACCATTAACCCATCCACTACTATCGCGCACACGCGCACATCAGCATGCCTGCTCACACAGATCAGCAGACGGCCCAGATAGAAGCACAGGACGACATGTACAAGACAAGAGAACCACAGAGACAAAGCCCGAACAGGAAAGCAAACTAGCGACAGACACAGACAGACCGATGCACGGCCCGACAAGGAACAGGAACCCCCAAACCCAGTCACCCTGTGATGTGCACCTACTTAGCCCACAAGCATTGCAGCAATGCTGCACGCTCTCTCACACACACACATCAGCCCACACCACACACACACCACAACACACACACACCCAAACACACAACACCCACCAACTCACACAAACACTAGCACAGCACGACACACCCACTCACACACACTAATCAGTAGCACGCAGACAACTGTAAGCGACACTAGAGTTCTCCGATGCAGACAATACGCCAACCAATGACCAACCAACCGTCCCGACACACACCCAGTTAAGACTTGCATAATGTAACGATATCTATGATGTTATACTATCACAGTGTGGTGCGGCACTGCACTTACCCCTACACCGACACCCACAATATTCAAAGGGACACCAAGCTAATCAACCAAGATAAGGCCAAATATATGTGATAACATGTTGGTCGCTATTTGTAATTGACCAAAGCTAAAGCACTTCTAAGCTCTCTGGTCCCTCCTCATCCTCACACTCTTTTCACCTCCGCACACAACCCCTGCACCCTTGGTGAACCAACTTGTACGACACCTTAGTTTTATCACACACCTGACCACTACCCATACACATCCTGCTAGCATCACACACATGTAGCCTCGTCGTGTATTTCCCGCACGACATATTAGACTAGTCTGCTACTTTCAGCACTGTACCAACCTCCCACACAGCAGAACAATTATAGCTAGCCTGACGAGTGAATCCGTCGCACATGCGAATATAGATGAGACAGGGCTAGTACTGACAGCACTTATACACACACCAGCATACGACACCAAATATCACACGAATTGGCAAAGAGTTCGTCGGCAGTTCAACGCTATCACTTGTGTTGGTTGTCATCCTGATCGCTCCGCACACGTGCTTCTGTGCATGATGTTTTCTGCAGCATGGCCAGCCGCACTCACAAGGTCGGCGTGCGCAGTGTTATGGCGCACGAGTGGGCGGTATCTGAACAGGCGAGTCAGACAGACTAGGCAACTACTATTGTGTGTAGCGACACTGCAGGCTGCGAAACGCGCGGACGCGCCCGCCCCCACCCCGCACTTGCACACCACCACCCCCCTCTTCCCTGCCAACAAACACTAATCATATATAGACAAGAGATAAGTACAAAGAATTAAGTTTGCACTTACGTGATACTCAAGCAGATTGTCTATAGAATTTAGACAGCAAGCAAAACATGGACACCAGAGCAAAATGAGGGCAAATGTCGCACAAATGACCAGATACACCCGAATACGACTATGGTTGAGGTTTACTTCTGCTCACCCTAGACGCACACTCTTTAGTGAGTGATTAATATTGGCATCACGGACCATATTCAGAGCCTTACCAACCCCTATAGGAGTAGATACCAGTAACCAGCCCATTTAGCATGCCGCCACACAGAAAGACAACCTATATTGTATATCCAAATTGTAGTCACGCTAGGCACTAGTATTGTTTTAGCCCTTCATGGCGATATAATTGAAGTTGAGGAGCGAAGGCCTATGTGGTCCAATGTCACATTCATGATCCGCACCAATCACCCTATCAGGGGGCTAGAGTACTTACTTATTACACAGCTATCAAGTGCACCAAAAACTAGATTTAGCACAGCATGCACTCTAAACACGTAATTTTCTGCCACTAGTTAGCCTGCCAACATGTCGCTAATTGTACACAAAAAATTGAGTGCAGATACCACACGCACGCATCACAATATTGTCTGCGTTCATCTTCCTATTACACCCATAATACCCCAGGGTATGCCACAATCAAGGGGCTTTGCACTCTCGTCAACCTGAAATAAACTTCACGACTATAGAGCGACTACCGCCACACAAGTATCGCCACTCAGAAGATCTAAAGGCGTGGCACCCAGCTCTGTGTGGTTGGGGGATGTAAACAAGAGAGCGGACCACCTCCGCTTATCCATACAGTATGACACAGAATTCACCGCTTAAAAACAGCGCGAGCGCACCGTGGCAGATGACTGATACCAGGAGCCAACAAAACACTGAGACATATTGACTTGAGAAATTATGCTCGACGCACGAAACAAAGACTGATCATGAGATGCTTTTGATCTATGGGCACACGAATGGCTGAATCGCACACATAATCCGTGAACCAAAGATAGGCAACACCGAAATAACGACGTACAAATACAGACTGTCCACCAATGTTGACACCTCAAAGTAACAG
>JAWQFJ010026461.1:35000-37500 GCA_034096865.1 Theodoxus fluviatilis | reverse complement strand
ACACATCCTCTGTGGCCAGGTACTTATGTACACACCCTCTGTGGCCAGGTACTTATGTCATGTACACATCCTCTGTGGCCAGGTACTTATGTACACATCCTCTGTGGCCAGGTACTTATGTCATGTACACATCCTCTGTGGCCAGGTACCTGGAGTGGACTCTGAACACGACCAAGATCAGGAAGCAGGACGCTCTCTCCACCATCTCCTACATCGCCTCCAACCCAGTGGGCCGTGGTCTGGCCTGGGACTTCTTCCGCAGGAAATGGGCTGTCATCCGTAAAGAGTAAGTCTGTGTGTGTGTGTGTGTGTGTGTGTGTGTGTGTGTGTGTGTGTGTGTGTGTGTGTGTGTGTGAGTGTGTGTGTGTGGATACGTACGTGTCTGTGTTTGTGTGTGCGTGTGCACGTGTGTGTGCACGAGTGTGTGTGTGTGTGTGTGTGTGTGTGTGTGTGAGAGAGAGAGAGAGAGAAAGAGAGAGATATATATAGAAAAAGAGAGAGATAGAGAGAGAGATAGAAAGAGAGAGATAAATAGAGATAGAGAGAGAGAAAGAGAGAGAGAGAGTCGGATGGACGGACGGACGGACGAACGGACGGACGGACGTACGGACCGACAGACAGACAGTAATTGTGTGTGCTGACGTGTGTACATGTATTTCATTGTGCGTGCATACATTCATGCGTGTGTGCATGCGCGAGCGCTTCTATGCGTGCGTGTGCGCGCGCATGCGTATGTGAGTGAGTTGTTTCGCCTCCATGTGTGTATATACGATTCTCTCTGTATGTAGGTTTGAATCCTGACCGTGTTTCCTGGCAGGTTTGGCCCCACTGCTGCAAACATCGTCAAGATTTTGGCTGAAGGCTTCAGCACAAAGGCTGACCTGGCACAGGTGCCTGTCCCCCTGTACTCCGGCGTCCTGTGGGAAAGCCACAATGATGGTGGCCGCGGTGGCTGTGCTGCTGGTGGTGGTAGTGGTGTTGAGGGAGAGAGGGAGGGAGGGAGGGCGGGAGGGAGGGAGGGAGGGAGGAGAAGGAAGGAAGAGAAGGAAAAAGGAGGAGGAGGAAGAGGAGGAGAAGGAGGAGGGGAGGGGGAAGATGGGTAGGGGGAGGGGTAGGAGGAGAAGGAGGTGTAGGAGGAGGAGGTGGAGTAGGAGGAGGAGGAGGAGGAGGAGTAGGAGGAGGAGGAGGAGAGGAGGAGGAGGAGGAGGAGGAGGAGGAGGGGGAGGGGGAGGGGGTGGGAGAGAGGGAGGGGGAGGGGGAGGGGGGGGAGATGAGGAGGAGGAGGAGGAGGAGGAGGTCCCTGGGGATAGAGAGGTCCCCCTAGCACCACTGTGTTTCATTCCCTGAACAGTCTTTTAGTTTACCTTTCAATTATTCCACAACTTTATCTTCCAATGCGTCAGGTAATTGGCGAGTTTATTTCCTGTATTTTCCTGTGTTTAGTGCATACTTAGTTTATCGCTGTATTCATTCATTGATCCGTTCATTCATTTGTTCATTCATTTGTTCATTCATTTGTTCATTCAAACATCCATTCAATTGTATTCACCTATTTATTCATCAGGCATCTATTCATTCATCTATCCATTCACATATCATCCACTCATCTATATCTTCATATGTCCGATCTACAGCTTATTCATCCTTACTTCTATCGATCTATCCGCTTGTCTACTCATTCAATAATTCATCCAGTCATCCATTCATCCGTTATTCCATCTGTTAATCCATTAAATATGATGCCTATTCGATCATTCATTGATTTCAAGCAACGACTCATCCATTTTTCGGTTCAGTTGTCTGTAAGTACGACTGTTGATTTGCTTATTTATCCATTATCTCTCCATTCATTCATTCATTCATTCATTCATTTATTCATTCATTTATTCATTTATTCATACAGAAATCATCAGTATATCCATCTGACCATCAATTCAGCAAGTCATTTATTTAGTCATTTAGTCATGTATCCCTCTTATATAATTCATTCTTCCATATATCTCTCCATTCATTCATCGTATCATTCATTCATTCTCTCCACTCCATGCATCCACCAATCCATCCATCCATCCATCAATCTACCCGTCCATCCGTCCATCCATTTATTCTTCCGTCTGTCCATTCATTTATGCATCCATCCATCCGTCCGTCAGTCCATCCCTCCATCTATTCATCTGATCATTCTTCCATCCGCCCATCCACCCACCCACCCACTCATTTATCCACACACCCATCCATGCATCATCCATCCATCCATCATCCATTCATCCATCATCCATTCATCCATCCATCCACCCATCCACGCAACTCTCCACCCAACCGTCCTTCCATCCATCCATAATAATAATAATACAGATTACTTGTACGCACATACCTTCCCTAGTAGGCAAGCTCATGGCGTTTACAATGAAAAGTCCACACTCGTACAAAGCATTCCAACACTCGCACACTGTACTGTTGAATTAGAAGAAGAGTTAAATACAATACAATTAATTAACAT
>JAWQFJ010026461.1:22500-30000 GCA_034096865.1 Theodoxus fluviatilis | reverse complement strand
TCACTCCACAGGTCGCAGTAGTTACAAGCAATGTAACTCCAAAGGTCGCAGTAGTTACAAGCAATGTCACTCCACAGGTCGCAGTAGTTACAAGCAATGTCACTCCACAGGTCGCAGTAGTTACAAGCAATGTCACTCCACAGGTCGCAGTAGTTACAAGCAATGTAACTCTACAGGTCGCAGTAGTTACAAGCAATGTCACTCCACAGGTCGCAGTAGTTACAAGCAATGTAACTCCAAAGGTCGCAGTAGTTACAAGCAATGTCACTCCACAGGTCGCAGTAGTTACAAGCAATGTCACTCCACAGGTCGCAGTAGTTACAAGCAATGTCACTCCACAGGTCGCAGTAGTTACAAGCAATGTCACTCCACAGGTCACAGTAGTTACAAGCAATGTCACTCCACAGGTCGCAGTAGTTGCAAGCAATGTCACTCCACAGGTCGCAGTAGATACAAGCAATGTCACTCCACAGGTCGCAGTAGTTACAAGCAATGTCACTCCACAGGTCGCAGTAGTTACAAGCAATGTAACTCCACAGGTCGCAGTAATTACAAGCAATGTAACTCCACAGGTCGCAGTAGTTACAAGCAATGTAACTCCACAGGTCGCAGTAGTTACAAGCAATGTCACTCTACAGGTCGCAGTAGTTACAAGCAATGTAACTCTACAGGTCGCAGTAGTTACAAGCAATGTAACTCTACAGGTCGCAGTAGTTACAAGCAATGTAACTCCACAGGTCGCAGTAGTTACAAGCAATGTCACTCCACAGGTCGCAGTAGTTACAAGCAATGTAACTCCACAGGTCGCAGTAGTTACAAGCAATGTAACTCCAAAGGTCGCAGTAATTACAAGTAATGTCACTCCACAGGTCGCAGTAGTTACAAGCAATGTCACTCCAAAGGTCGCAGTAATTACAAGCAATGTCACTCCACAGGTCGCAGTAGTTACAAGCAATGTCACTTCACAGGTCGCAGTAGTTACAAGCAATGTCACTCCACAGGTCGCAGTAGTTACAAGCAATGTAACTCCAAAGGTCGCAGTAGATACAAGCAATGTAACTCCACAGGTCGCAGTAGTTACAAGCAATGTCACTCCACAGGTCGCAGTAGTTACAAGCAATGTAACTCCACAGGTCGCAGTAGTTACAAGCAATATCACTCCACAGGTCGCAGTAGTTACAAGCAATGTCACTCCACAGGTCGCAGTAGTTACAAGCAATGTCACTCCACAGGTCGCAGTAATTACAAGCAATGTAACTCCACAGGTCGCAGTAGTTACAAGCAATGTAATTCCACAGGTCGCAGTAGTTACAAGCAATGTCACTTCACAGGTCGCAGTAGTTACAAGCAATGTCACTTCACAGGTCGCAGTAGTTACAAGCAATGTCACTCCACAGGTCGCAGTAATTACAAGCAATGTAACTCCACAGGTCGCAGTAGTTACAAGCAATGTCACTCCACAGGTCGCAGTAGTTACAAGCAATGTCACTCCACTGGTCGCAGTAGTTACAAGCAATGTAACTCCACAGGTCGCAGTAGTTACAAGCAATGTCACTCCACAGGTCGCAGTAGTTACAAGCAATGTCACTCCACAGGTCGCAGTAGTTACAAGCAATATCACTCCACAGGTCGCAGTAGTTACAAGCAATGTCACTCCACAGGTCGCAGTAGTTACAAGCAATGTCACTTCACAGGTCGCAGTAGTTACAAGCAATGTAACTCCACAGGTCGCAGTAGTTACAAGCAATGTCACTCCACAGGTCGCAGTAGTTACAAGCAATGTAACTCCACAGGTCGCAGTAGTTACAAGCAATGTAATTCCACAGGTCGCAGTAGTTACAAGCAATGTAACTCCACAGGTCGCAGTAGTTACAAGCAATGTCACTCCACAGGTCGCAGTAGTTACAAGCAATGTCACTCCACCGATGACGAAAATCAGCAAAGTTGGAAAGAGGAAAAGCGGGTCGCGTCTCGAGTTCACGACTTATTCACCTCTGACGAATCGCTTGGGGGGTGGCGCGGTGGATCTGTTCTCCCCCCCCCCCCCCCCCAGCCCACACAAGGACTGAGCATACGATGGGGGGTGGCGCGGTGGGTCTATTCTCCCCCCCCCCCCAGCCCACACAAGGACTGAGCATACGATGGGGGTGGCGCGGTGGAGTCTGTTCTACCCCCCCCCCCCCCAGCCCACACAAGGACTGAGCATA
This sequence comes from Theodoxus fluviatilis, assembly GCA_034096865.1. Lineage (NCBI taxonomy): Eukaryota > Metazoa > Mollusca > Gastropoda > Cycloneritida > Neritidae > Theodoxus > Theodoxus fluviatilis. Next base: position 27,793 of record JAWQFJ010026461.1, on the reverse strand, counting down.
CGATGGGGGGTGGCGCGGTGGGTCTATTCTCCCCCCCCCCCCAGCCCACAGAAGGACTGAGCATACGATGGGGGTGGCGTGGTGAGTCTGTTCCCACCCCCAGCCCACACAAGGACTGAGCATACGATGGGGGTGGCGCGGTGAGTCTGTTCTCCCCCCCCCCCCCATGCCACAGAAGGACTGAGCATACGATGGGGGTGGCGCGGTGAGTCTATTCTCCCCCCCCCCCCCCCATGCCACACAAGGACTGAGCATACGATGGGGGTGGCGCGGTGAGTCTATTCTCCCCCCCCCCCAGCCCACAGAATTACTGAGCATACGATGGGGGTGGCGCGGTGAGTCTGTTCTCCCCCCATGCCACACAAGGACTGAGCATACGAGACCAAATGTTTTTGAAAACGGGTGCCGCTGCCTGCAGTTAACGCTTTGTCTCATCTCCTCAAGCTGAGGCATCCGGGCATTTTCAGAGAGCTCCCTGGCTGTCAATATCGTCTGCTTCCCGGATCCACAAATCTATGGCCACCTGGCTGTCAATATCGTCTGCTTCCCGGATCCACAAATCTATGGCCACCTGGCTGTCAATATCGTCTGCTTCCCGGATCCACAAAGCTATGGCCACCTGGCTGTCAATATCGTCTGCTTCCCGGATCCACAAAGCTATGGCCACCTGGCTGTCAATATCGTCTGCTTCCCGGATCCACAAAGCTATGGCCACCTGGCTGTCAATATCGTCTGCTTCCCGGATCCACAAAGCTATGGCCACCTGGCTGTCAATATCGTCTGCTTCCCGGATCCACAAAGCTATGGCCACCTGGCTGTCAATATCGTCTGCTTCCCGGATCCACAAAGCTATGGCCACCTGGCTGTCAATATCGTCTGCTTCCCGGATCCACAAAGCTATGGCCACCTGGCTGTCAATATCGTCTGCTTCCCGGATGCACAAAGCTATGGCCACCTGGCTGTCAATATCGTCTGCTTCCCGGATGCACAAAGCTATGGCCACCTGGCTGTCAATATCGTCTGCTTCCCGGATCCACAAAGCTATGGCCACCTGGCTGTCAATATCGTCTGCTTCCCGGATCCACAAAGCTATGGCCACCTGGCTGTCAATATCGTCTGCTTCCCGGATCCACAAAGCTATGGCCACCTGGCTGTCAATATCGTCTGCTTCCCGGATCCACAAAGCTATGGCCACCTGGCTGTCAATATCGTCTGCTTCCCGGATCCACAAAGCTATGGCCACCTGGCTGTCAATATCGTCTGCTTCCCGGATCCACAAAGCTATGGCCACCTGGCTGTCAATATCGTCTGCTTCCCGGATCCACAAAGCTATGGCCACCTGGCTGTCAATATCGTCTGCTTCCCGGATCCACAAAGCTATGGCCACCTGGCTGTCAATATCGTCTGCTTCCCGGATCGCACAAAGCTATGGCCACCTGGCTGTCAATATCGTCTGCTTCCCGGATCCACAAAGCTATGGCCACCTGGCTGTCAATATCGTCTGCTTCCCGGATCCACAAAGCTATGGCCACCTGGCTGTCAATATCGTCTGCTTCCCGGATCCACAAAGCTATGGCCACCTGGCTGTCAATATCGTCTGCTTCCCGGATCCACAAAGCTATGGCCACCTGGCTGTCAATATCGTCTGCTTCCCGGATCCACAAAGCTATGGCCACCTGGCTGTCAATATCGTCTGCTTCCCGGATCCACAAAGCTATGGCCACCTGGCTGTCAATATCGTCTGCTTCCCGGATGCACAAAGCTATGGCCACCTGGCTGTCAATATCGTCTGCTTCCCGGATGCACAAAGCTATGGCCACCTGGCTGTCAATATCGTCTGCTTCCCGGATGCACAAAGCTATGGCCACCTGGCTGTCAATATCGTCTGCTTCCCGGATCCACAAAGCTATGGCCACCTGGCTGTCAATATCGTCTGCTTCCCGGATCCACAAAGCTATGGCCACCTGGCTGTCAATATCGTCTGCTTCCCGGATCCACAAAGCTATGGCCACCTGGCTGTCAATATCGTCTGCTTCCCGGATCCACAAAGCTATGGCCACCTGGCTGTCAATATCGTCTGCTTCCCGGATCCACAAAGCTATGGCCACCTGGCTGTCAATATCGTCTGCTTCCCGGATCCACAAAGCTATGGCCACCTGGCTGTCAATATCGTCTGCTTCCCGGATCCACAAAGCTATGGCCACCTGGCTGTCAATATCGTCTGCTTCCCGGATCCACAAAGCTATGGCCACCTGGCTGTCAATATCGTCTGCTTCCCGGATCCACAAAGCTATGGCCACCTGGCTGTCAATATCGTCTGCTTCCCGGATCCACAAAGCTATGGCCACCTGGCTGTCAATATCGTCTGCTTCCCGGATCCACAAAGCTATGGCCACCTGGCTGTCAATATCGTCTGCTTCCCGGATGCACAAAGCTATGGCCACCTGGCTGTCAATATCGTCTGCTTCCCGGATCCACAAAGCTATGGCCACCTGGCTGTCAATATCGTCTGCTTCCGTCACAGCTATGGCTGGCTGTCAATATCGTCTGCTTCCGGATCCACAAAGCTATGGCCACCTGGCTGTCAATATCGTCTGCTTCCCGGATCCACAAAGCTATGGCCACCTGGCTGTCAATATCGTCTGCTTCCCCGGATGCCACAAAGCTATGGCCACCTGGCTGTCAATATCGTCTGCTTCCCGGATCCACAAAGCTATGGCCACCTGGCTGTCAATATCGTCTGCTTCCCGGATCCACAAAGCTATGGCCACCTGGCTGTCAATATCGTCTGCTTCCCGGATCCACAAAGCTATGGCCACCTGGCTGTCAATATCGTCTGCTTCCTGGATCCACAAAGCTATGGCCACCTGGCTGTCAATATCGTCTGCTTCCCGGATCCACAAAGCTATGGCCACCTGGCTGTCAATATCGTCTGCTTCCCGGATCCACAAAGCTATGGCCACCTGGCTGTCAATATCGTCTGCTTCCCGGATCCACAAAGCTATGGCCGCCAACTCTGAAATATCACGATGGAAAACATTTTGCACCATTACCACCACCACAATTATTCACGACCACGTCTATATATAGCACTGAACTAAGCAGTGAATTAAACATTCACAACCACGTCTATATATAGCACTGACATAAGCAGTGAATTAAACATTCACGACCACGTCTATATATAGCACTGAACTAAGCAGTGAATTAAACATTCACAACCACGTCTATATATAGCACTGAACTAAGCAGTGAATTAAACATTCACAACCACGTCTATATATAGCACTGACATAAGCAGTGAATTAAATATTCACGACCACGTCTATATATAGCACTGAACTAAGCAGTGAATTAAACATTCACAACCACGTCTATATATAGCACTGAACTAAGCAGTGAATTAAACATTCACAACCACGTCTATATATAGCACTGACATAAGCAGTGAATTAAATATTCACGAACCACGTCTATATATAGCACTGAACTAAGCAGTGAATTAAACATTCACAACCACGTCTATATATAGCACTGAACTAAGCAGTGAATTAAACATTCACAACCACGTCTATATATAGCACTGAACTAAGCAGTGAATTAAACATTCACAACCACGTCTATATATAGCACTGAACTAAGCAGTGAATTAAACATTCACAACCACGTCTATATATAGCACTGAACTAAGCAGTGAATTAAACATTCACAACCACGTCTATTGCCAATATATAGCACTGAACTAAGCAGTGAATTAAACATTCACAACCACGTCTATTGCCAATATATAGCACTGAACTAAGCAGTGAATTAAACATTCACAACCACGTCTATTGCCAATATATAGCACTGAAATAAGCAGTGAATTAAACATTCACAACCACGTCTATTGCCAATATATAGCACTGAAATAAGCAGTGAATTAAACATTCTACACGACGCACCGTCTATTTCCAATATAGTATCACGTCGACACTATAGCAGCTGAACTTAAACACAGCTTCACCAACCGAATTTCTGCTTGCCTAATATTATAGCACTGAACTAAGCCAGTGAATTAAACACTCACACGACGTCATTTGCCGTAATATATAGCACTGGGAACTGCAGCGATGGAATTACACTGTGAATCTCTGTCAACTTCTCATTCCAGGCAGGGAGGATGATCCAGGATTTTTGTCAAGACCAGCTCAAAATCTTTTCCGAAAAATCTGACACACTGACCTTGTACTCGCTTTTCCGGCCCAACCAAGCCAAGAACTTGCACCGTATCTGTTCGCTCAATGGCCTCGAAGAGCTGGGAGCAGGCTGCCAGGCTGAAGTTCAGAACAGACTATAACGAGAGAAAGCTCGTGGGCGAAATCGACTTTGCTACTACGATTCGGTTTCCCGACTGCCTGCCTGCCAAGGCTGCACCACTTGTCTGCCTTACGTGGGCAGCTGCAAAGATCCACCACCGCCGACAAAGGCCCTACTCACGAGGTGGTCTATGCCGCGATCTTTCCAGGTGTCATCGCACAGGTGAGTCTAAGATATGTGTTGTGTGTTGTGTTGTGTGTGTGTGTGTGTAAGAGAGAGAGGAGAGTGAGAGAGGAGAGAGATGAGCAAGTAGAGAGAGCGAGAGGAGAGACCGAGAGACAAGAGAGAGTTAGACGACGGACAGTAGCACATAGGGGAGAGAGACGAGAGAGGACAGAGGTACAGACAGTAGAATTGTAAGTATAGTAGACACAGAGAGTAGAGTGAGCGTGGTAGGGAGAGCTAGATTTGATAAAGTAGGAGTTGAGGAGAGGAGGACGTACGTGAGGAGGTTGGATAGATGTTAGAGTTGTAAAGAGTAGTGAGTTAGTGAGGTGGAGAGAACGTACCAGTGTAGATAGATGAGTCAGTAGAGTTAGAGAAGAGAGCGTAGAAGAAGTGGAGTAGAGAGAGAGGAGAGAGAGTAGTAGTCTAGAGAGAGAGATTATGATCTCAATTTTTCAGTTATGACCGTGTCGCACCACCAGGGCGAGCTGCAATTCCTATTGGGCGGCCACCTACGTTGTCATTGTTTACATAATTTTTCTAGCCAGAGAATGTTTTCTTGGACTATGGATTTTTGTGATTGAGAATCCCCTCCATTCATTCATGAGCTAGCTTACGCCGCTCTGACGCTGTTTAACTATGAATATTCATGGAGCATCCCCTACGCTGTTTAACCATGAATATTCACGGGGCATCCCCTACGCTGTTTAACCATGAATATTCATGGAATGACGTATACTCGCATGCAAACGGCGTAGGCCTTCGTTCC
>JAWQFJ010026461.1:17500-20000 GCA_034096865.1 Theodoxus fluviatilis | reverse complement strand
TTTGTTCCCTGCCACGGTCTCTCTGTCTTGGCACCTTTGAAAACTAGAAAACCGCGGTCATTAACTGTTTGTTCCCTGCCACGGTCTCTCTGTCTTGGCACCTTTGAAAACTAGAAAACCGCGGTCATTAACTGTTTGTTCCCTGCCACGGTCTCTCTGTCTTGGCACCTTTGAAAACTAGAAAACCGCGGTCATTAACTGTTTGTTCCCTGCCACGGTCTCTCTGTCTTGGCACCTTTGAAAACTAGAAAACCGCGGTCATTAACTGTTTGTTCCCTGCCACGGTCTCTCTGTCTTGGCACCTTTGAAAACTAGAAAACCGCGGTCATTAACTGTTTGTTCCCTGCCACGGTCTCTCTGTCTTGGCACCTTTGAAAACTAGAAAACCGCGGTCATTAACTGTTTGTTCCCTGCCACGGTCTCTCTGTCTTGGCACCTTTGAAAACTAGAAAACCGCGGTCATTAACTGTTTGTTCCCTGCCACGGTCTCTCTGTCTTGGCACCTTTGAAAACTAGAAAACCGCGGTCATTAACTGTTTGTTCCCTACCACGGTCTCTCTGTCTTGGCACCTTTGAAAACTAGAAAACCGCGGTCATTAACTGTTTGTTCCCTACCACGGTCTCTCTGTCTTGGCACCTTTGAAAACTAGAAAACCGCAGTCATTAACTGTTTGTTCCCTACCACGGTCTCTCTGTCTTGGCACCTTTGAAAACTAGAAAACCGCGGTCATTAACTGTTTGTTCCCTACCACGGTCTCTCTGTCTTGGCACCTTTGAAAACTAGAAAACCGCGGTCATTAACTGTTTGTTCCCTACCACGGTCTCTCTGTCTTGGCACCTTTGAAAACTAGAAAACCGCGGTCATTAACTGTTCCCTGCCACGGTCTCTCTGTCTTGGCACCTTTGAAAACTAGAAAACCGCGGTCATTAACTGTTTGTTCCCTACCACGGTCTCTCTGTCTTGGCACCTTTGAAAACTAGAAACCGCGGTCATTAACTGTTGTTCCCTGCCACGGTCTCTCTGTCTTGGCACCTTTGAAAACTAGAAAACCGCGGTCATTAACTGTTTGTTCCCTGCCACGGTCTCTCTGTCTTGGCACCTTTGAAAACTAGAAAACCGCGGTCATTAACTGTTTGTTCCCTACCACGGTCTCTCTGTCTTGGCACCTTTGAAAACTAGAAAACCGCGTCATTACTGTTTGTTCCCTACCACGATCTCTCTGTCTTGGCACCTTTGAAAACTAGAAAACCGCAGTCATTAACTGTTTGTTCCCTACCACGGTCTCTCTGTCTTGGCACCTTTGAAAACTAGAAAACCGCAGTCATTAACTGTTTGTTCCCTACCACGGTCTCTCTGTCTTGGCACCTTTGAAAACTAGAAAACCGCGGTCATTAACTGTTTGTTCCCTACCACGGTCTCTCTGTCTGGCACCTTTGAAAACTAGAAAACCGCGGTCATTAACTGTTTGTTCCCTACCACGGTCTCTCTGTCTTTGCACCTTTGAAAACTAGAAAACCGCGGTCATTAACTGTTTGTTCCCTACCACGGTCTCTCTGTCTTGGCACCTTTGAAAACTAGAAAACCGCGGTCATTAACTGTTTGTTCCCTACCACGATCTCTCTGTCTTGGCACCTTTGATCACTAGAAAACCGCGGTCATTAACTGTTTGTTCCCTACCACGGTCTCTCTGTCTTGGACCTTTGTAAACTAGAAAACCGCGGTCATTAACTGTTTGTTCCCTACCACGGTCTCTCTGTCTTGGCACCTTTGTAAACTAGAAAACCGCGGTCATTAACTGTTTGTTCCCTACCACGGTCTCTCTGTCTTGGCACCTTTGTAAACTAGAAAACCGCAGTCATTAACTGTTTGTTCCCTACCACGGTCTCTCTGTCTTGGCACCTTTGAAAACTAGAAAACCGCGGTCATTAACTGTTTGTTCCCTACCACGGTCTCTCTGTCTTGGCACCTTTGAAAACTAGAAAACCACGGTCATTAACTGTTTGTTCCCTACCACGGTCTGTCTGTCTTGGCACCTTTGTAAACTAGAAAACCGCGGTCATTAACTGCTTGTTCCCTACCACGGTCTCTCTGTCTTGGCACCTTTGAAAACTAGAAAACCGCGGTCATTAACTGCTTGTTCCCTACCACGGTCTCTCTGTCTTGGCACCTTTGAAAACTAGAAAACCGCGGTCATTGTGTTGGGAGTTCTTGGCACCTTTGAAAACTAGAAAACCGCAGTCATTAACTGCTTGTTCCCTACCACGGTCTCTCTGTCTTGGCACCTTTGAAAACTAGAAAACCGCGGTCATTAACTGTTTGTTCCCTACCACGGTCTCTCTGTCTTGGCACCTTTGAAAACTAGAAAACCGCGGTCATTAACTGTTTGTTCCCTACCACGGTCTCTCTGTCTTGGCACCTTTGAAAACTAGAAAACCGCGGTCATTAACTGTTTGTTCCCTACCACGGTCTCTCGAGATATCGGTTGTCCGACCAACACAC
>JAWQFJ010026461.1:0-15000 GCA_034096865.1 Theodoxus fluviatilis | reverse complement strand
GCTTTGCTCGCATTGCTTCTCTCCACACAGGAGTAAAACCGAGTGCCAGGCAAGATGCTTTGCTCGCATTGCTTCTCTCCACACAGGAGTAAAACCCAGTGCCAGGCAAGATGCTTTGCTCGCATTGCTTCTCTCCACACAGGAGTAAAACCCAGTGCCAGGCAAGATGCTTTGCTCGCATTGCTTCTCTCCACACAGGAGTAAAACCCAGTGCCAGGCAAGATGCTTTGCTCGCATTGCTTCTCTCCACACAGGAGTAAAACCCAGTGCCAGGCAAGATGCTTTGCTCGCATTGCTTCTCTCCACACAGGAGTAAAACCCAGTGCCAGGCAAGATGCTTTGCTCGCATTGCTTCTCTCCACACAGGAGTAAAACCCAGTGCCAGGCAAGATGCTTTGCTCGCATTGCTTCTCTCCACACAGGAGTAAAACCCAGTGCCAGGCAAGATGCTTTGCTCGCATTGCTTCTCTCCACACAGGAGTAAAACCCAGTGCCAGGCAAGATGCTTTGCTCGCATTGCTTCTCTCCACACAGGAGTAAAACCCAGTGCCAGGCAAGATGCTTTGCTCGCATTGCTTCTCTCCACACAGGAGTAAAACCCAGTGCCAGGCAAGATGCTTTGCTCGCATTGCTTCTCTCCACACAGGAGTAAAACCCAGTGCCAGGCAAGATGCTTTGCTCGCATTGCTTCTCTCCACACAGGAGTAAAACCCAGTGCCAGGCAAGATGCTTTGCTCGCATTGCTTCTCTCCACACAGGAGTAAAACCCAGTGCCAGGCAAGATGCTTTGCTCGCATTGCTTCTCTCCACACAGGAGTAAAACCCAGTGCCAGGCAAGATGCTTTGCTCGCATTGCTTCTCTCCACACAGGAGTAAAACCCAGTGCCAGGCAAGATGCTTTGCTCGCATTGCTTCTCTCCACACAGGAGTAAAACCCAGTGCCAGGCAAGATGCTTTGCTCGCATTGCTTCTCTCCACACAGGAGTAAAACCCAGTGCCAGGCAAGATGCTTTGCTCGCATTGCTTCTCTCCACACAGGAGTAAAACCCAGTGCCAGGCAAGATGCTTTGCTCGCATTGCTTCTCTCCACACAGGAGTAAAACCCAGTGCCAGGCAAGATGCTTTGCTCGCATTGCTTCTCTCCACACAGGAGTAAAACCCAGTGCCAGGCAAGATGCTTTGCTCGCATTGCTTCTCTCCACACAGGAGTAAAACCCAGTGCCAGGCAAGATGCTTTGCTCGCATTGCTTCTCTCCACACAGGAGTAAAACCCAGTGCCAGGCAAGATGCTTTGCTCGCATTGCTTCTCTCCACACAGGAGTAAAACCCAGTGCCAGGCAAGATGCTTTGCTCGCATTGCTTCTCTCCACACAGGAGTAAAACCCAGTGCCAGGCAAGATGCTTTGCTCGCATTGCTTCTCTCCACACAGGAGTAAAACCGAGTGCCAGGCAAGATGCTTTGCTCGCATTGCTTCTCTCCACACAGGAGTAAAACCCAGTGCCAGGCAAGATGCTTTGCTCGCATTGCTTCTCTCCACACAGGAGTAAAACCGAGTGCCAGGCAAGATGCTTTGCTCGCATTGCTTCTCTCCACACAGGAGTAAAACCCAGTGCCAGGCAAGATGCTTTGCTCGCATTGCTTCTCTCCACACAGGAGTAAAACCCAGTGCCAGGCAAGATGCTTTGCTCGCATTGCTTCTCTCCACACAGGAGTAAAACCCAGTGCCAGGCAAGATGCTTTGCTCGCATTGCTTCTCTCCACACAGGAGTAAAACCCAGTGCCAGGCAAGATGCTTTGCTCGCATTGCTTCTCTCCACACAGGAGTAAAACCCAGTGCCAGGCAAGATGCTTTGCTCGCATTGCTTCTCTCCACACAGGAGTAAAACCCAGTGCCAGGCAAGATGCTTTGCTCGCATTGCTTCTCTCCACACAGGAGTAAAACCCAGTGCCAGGCAAGATGCTTTGCTCGCATTGCTTCTCTCCACACAGGAGTAAAACCCAGTGCCAGGCAAGATGCTTTGCTCGCATTGCTTCTCTCCACACAGGAGTAAAACCCAGTGCCAGGCAAGATGCTTTGCTCGCATTGCTTCTCTCCACACAGGAGTAAAACCGAGTGCCTGTGAGGACAGTGATAACTCCCCTTTGTGCAGTTAACCCTCGCATGCCGCCATGAACCAGCATCGGGATGAAATACACCCCGGGTAGTGGACATGGTCCAGGTGCCCGTGCATTCTATCTGTCTGTCGCTGTGTTTGTCATCGGCTGCCAGTAGAAGATTGGCCAAGCAGACTAGTGATCAGGGATAAAGTGTAAAGCGATTCCAAACCCAGGCATGGGTTACAAGTCGCTATATAATAACATTTTTTCCCCTTTCCCCTTATGCAAGCATGGCCGAAAACAGTTTTCCAATACAGAACCACCGGCTAGTTGTGTTTTGCTGGAAAGAGCTAGCATTAGGCTGGAAAATAGAGAGAGTTGCCGTAGGCCTACATCCAGGTTTCTGCCCCAGAAATTGGACCAGTAGAGTTTATTCTTAGTAGGAGAGAATTTCAGACCAAGCAGAATCGTGCTGCTTCTCCAGAGACCCCCCTCAAGACCTATGTTGATCACACACACACACACCCGCTTCCCTACCTCTGGTGATGGCATTACGCAAGGCCATGTAGGGAGATCCCTTGCCTGCCTGATAACATTCGTAGGAAGAGTGGAATCTCAGTTATTTGGATAGTTAGTAAAAGAGAGAGAACGAGAGAGAGAGAGAGAGAGAGAGAGAGAGAGAGAGAGAGAAGAGAGAGAGAGAACGAGAGAGAGAAGAGCAGACGGAGTCAGATCCGGAGAGAGAATGTAGTCAAAGAGTTCAAGAGGCAGAGGCCTCTAGAGAATGTTAGGCAGTGTAACATCTTGTATCTTGCTGCTCTGAATAAAGGAATAAGAACTTAAGAAGCGATATGAAGTCTTCTGTCCAACAATAATGAAACATCAAGCCCTCCGGAATCAAGCAGACCAACAACAAGACCAAGAAGAAGAAAGCAAGGAATTTGCATCTCAGAGGGAGATAGACCGAGCTCGATAACATATGCAAGGCAACTGATCCCCAAACTCCTTAGAGCTGGTTAGAAAAAGTGCAAGTCTTGTGTTGACTTGCCTCGTCATTCGCCTTGTATGAATCGCGCAGGGGGACGCGGTGGGTCTATTCTCACCCCCAACACACAAGGGGGTCTATTCTCACCCCCAACACACAAGGGGGTCTATTCTCACCCCCAACACACAAGGGGGTCTATTTTCACCCCAACACACGGGGGTCTATTTTCACTCCCAACACACAAGGGGGTCTATTTTCACCCCCAACACACGGGGGTCTATTTTCACCCCAACACACGGGGGTCTATTTTCACTCCCAACACACAAGGGGGTCTATTTTCACCCCCGACACACAAGGGGGTCTGTTTTCACCCCAACACACGGGGGTCTATTTTCAGCCCAACACACGGGGGTCTATTCTCTCACCCCGACAAAGGGGTCGTATTACTCAGACCACGGCTGAGACAGCACGGCGGGCCAGTGTATGCTCACTACCCCGACACCACGGACGGGCCATGTATCACACTGACCACCCAGACACACGAGGGTCTATTCTCACCCCGACACACGGGGGAGTGAGCTACTGATTCTCACCCAGTCAAGCACATCGCTGGGGATGCTATTCTCACCCCGACCCACTGAGGGGCTATCTCACCCGAACACAGCAGGAGGTTCTCCGCGGCTGTATGATACGCCCCCGGTTTGTAGGAGAGTGATGACTGTGACAGTGGCGTGTAGATCAGTATACGGATCTAAGTAGCCATGCAGGGTGACTCATCACAAGCTGCTAGCTCCTGGCTACTGGAGATTCAGGCATGCTCCAGTAGTTCAGCCAGGCAGCTCCTGGCTACTGGAGATTCAGGCAGGCTCCAGTAGTTCAGCCAGGCAGCTCCTGGCTACTGGAGATTCAGGCAGGCTCCAGTAGTTCAGCCAGGCAGCTCCTGGCTACTGGAGATTCAGGCCTGCTCCAGTAGTTCAGCCAGGCAGCTCCTGGCTACTGGAGATTCAGGGCCTGCTCCAGTAGTTCAGCCAGGCAGCTCCTGGCTACTGGAGATTCAGGCAGGCTCCAGTAGTTCAGCCAGGCAGCTCCTGGCTACTGGAGATTCAGGCAGGCTCCAGTAGTTCAGCCAGGCAGCTCCTGGCTACTGGAGTTTCAGGGCCTGCTCCAGTAGTTCAGCCAGGCAGCTCCTGGCTACTGGAGTTTCAGGGCCTGCTCCAGTAGTTCAGCTAAGCAGCTCCTGGCTACTGGAGTTTCAGGCAGGCTCCAGTAGTTCAGCCAGGCAGCTCCTGGCTACTGGAGTTTCAGGCAGGCTCCAGTAGTTCAGCCAGGCAGCTCCTGGCTACTGGAGTTTCAGGGCCTGCTCCAGTAGTTCAGCTAAGCAGCTCCTGGCTACTGGAGTTTCAGGCAGGCTCCAGTAGTTCAGCCAGGCAGCTCCTGGCTACTGGAGTTTCAGGCAGGCTCCAGTAGTTCAGCCAGGCAGCTCCTGGCTACTGGAGTTTCAGGGCCTGCTCCAGTAGTTCAGCTAAGCCGCTCCTGGCTACTGGAGTTTCAGGCAGGCTCCAGTAGTTCAGCCAGGCAGCTCCTGGCTACTGGAGTTTCAGGGCCTGCTCCAGTAGTTCAGCCAGGCAGCTCCTGGCTACTGGAGTTTCAGGGCCTGCTCCAGTAGTTCAGCTAAGCAGCTCCTGGCTACTGGAGTTTCAGGCAGGCTCCAGTAGTTCAGCCAGGCAGCTCCTGGCTACTGGAGTTTCAGGGCCTGCTCCAGTAGTTCAGCCAGGCAGCTCCTGGCTACTGGAGTTTCAGGGCCTGCTCCAGTAGTTCAGCCAGGCAGCTCCTGGCTACTGGAGTTTCAGGGCCTGCTCCAGTAGTTCAGCCAGGCAGCTCCTGGCTACTGGAGATTCAGGCAGGCTCCAGTAGTTCAGCCAGGCAGCTGTTGGCTACTGGAGATTCAGGGCCTGCTCCAATAGTTCAGCCAGGAAGCTCCTGGCTACTGGAGTTTCAGGGCCTGCTCCAGTAGTTCAGCCAGGCAGCTCCTGGCTACTGGAGATTCAGGCAGGCTCCAGTAGTTCAGCCAGGCAGCTCCTGGCTACTGGAGTTTCAGGGCCTGCTCCAGTAGTTCAGCCAGGCAGCTCCTGGCTACTGGAGTTTCAGGGCCTGCTCCAGTAGTTCAGCCAGGCAGCTGTTGGCTACTGGAGATTCAGGGCCTGCTCCAGTAGTTCAGCCAGGAAGCTCCTGGCTACTGGAGTTTCAAGGCCTGCTCCAGTAGTTCAGCCAGGCAGCTCCTGGCTACTGGAGGTTCAGGCAGGCTCTAGTAGTTCAGCCAGGCAGCTCCTGGCTACTAGAGATTCAGGCAGGCTCCAGTAGTTCAGCCAGGCAGCTGTTGGCTACTGGAGTTTCAGGCATGCTCCAGTAGTTCAGCCAGGCAGCTCCTGGCTACTGGAGTTTCAGGGCCTGCTCCAGTAGTTCAGCCAGGCAGCTCCTGGCTACTGGAGATTCAGGCAGGCTCCAGTAGTTCAGCCAGGCAGCTCCTGGCTACTGGAGATTCAGGGCCTGCTCCAGTAGTTCAGCCAGGCAGCTCCTGGCTACTGGAGTTTCAGAGCCTGCTCCAGTAGTTCAGCCAGGCAGTTCCTGGCTACTGGAGATTCAGGCAGGCTCCAGTAGTTCAGCGAGGCAGCTGTTGGCTACTGGAGATTCAGGGCCTGCTCCAGTAGTTCAGCCTGCTCCAGTAGTTCAGCCAGGCAGCTCCTGGCTACTGGAGTTTCAGGGCCTGCTCCAGTAGTTCAGCCAGGCAGCTCCTGGCTACTGGAGATTCAGGGCCTGCTCCAGTAGTTCAGCCTGCTCCAGTAGTTCAGCAAGGCAGGTCCTGGCTACTGGAGATTCAGGGCCTGCTCCAGTAGTTCAGCCTGCTCCAGTAGTTCAGCCAGGCAGCTCCTGGCTACTGGAGGTTCAGGGCCTGCTCCAGTAGTTCAGCCTGCTCCAGTAGTTCAGCCAGGCAGCTCCTGGCTACTGGAGATTCAGGGCCTGCTCCAGTAGTTCAGCCTGCTCCAGTAGTTCAGCCAGGCAGCTCCTGGCTACTGGAGTTTCAGGCAGGCTCCAGTAGTTCAGCCAGGCAGCCCCTGGCTACTGGAGTTTCAGGCAGGCTCCAGTAGTTCAGCCAGGCAGCTCCTGGCTACTGGAGTTTCAAGATCTGCACCAGTAGTTCAGCCAGGCAGCTCCTGGCTACTGGAGATTCAGGCAGGCTCCAGTAGTTAAGCCAGGCAGCTCCTGGCTACTGGAGTTTCAGGGCCTGCTCCAGTAGTTCAGCCAGGCAGCTCCTGGCTACTGGAGATTCAGGCAGGCTCCAGTAGTTAAGCCAGGCAGCTCCTGGCTACTGGAGTTTCAGGGCCTGCTCCAGTAGTTCAGCCAGGCAGCTCCTGGCTACTGGAGATTCAGGCAGGCTCCAGTAGTTCAGCCAGGCAGCTGTTGGCTACTGGAGTTTCAGGCATGCTCCAGTAGTTCAGCCAGGCGGCTCCTGGCTACTGGAGATTCAGGGCCTGCTCCAGTAGTTCAGCCAGGCAGCTCCTGGCTACTGGAGATTCAGGCAGGCTCCAGTAGTTCAGCCAGGCAGCTCCTGGCTACTGGAGATTCAGGCAGGCTCCAGTAGTTCAGCCAGGCAGCTCCTGGCTACTGGAGATTCAGGGCCTGCTCCAGTAGTTCAGCCAGGCAGCTCCTGGCTACTGGAGATTCAGGGCCTGCTGCAGTAGTTCAGCCTGCTCCAGTAGTTCAGCCAGGCAGCTCCTGGCTACTGCAGTTTCAAGGCCTGCTCCAATAGTTCAGCCAGGCAGCTCCTGGCTACTGGAGATTCAGGCAGGCTCCAGTAGTTCAGCCTGGCAGCTCCTGGCTACTGGAGATTCAGGCAGGCTCCAGTAGTTCAGCCAGGCAGCTCCTGGCTACTGGAGATTCAGGGCCTGCTCCAGTAGTTCAGCCAGGCAGCTCCTGGCTACTGGAGTTTCAGGGCCTGCTCCAGTAGTTCAGCCAGGCAGCTCCTGGCTACTGGAGATTCAGGCAGGCTCCAGTAGTTCAGCCAGGCAGCTCCTGGCTACTGGAGATTCAGGCAGGCTCCAGTAGTTCAGCCAGGCAGCTCCTGGCTACTGGAGATTCAGGCAGGCTCCAGTAGTTCAGCCAGGCAGTTCCTGGCTACTGGAGATTCAGGCAGGCTCCAGTAGTTCAGTCAGGCAGCTCCTGGCTACTGGAGATTCAGGCAGGCTCCAGTAGTTCAGCCAGGCAGCTCCTGGCTACTGGAGATTCAGGCAGGCTCCAGTAGTTCAGCCAGACAGCTCCTGGCTACTGGAGATTCAGGCAGGCTCCAGTAGTTCAGCCACGCAGCTCCTGGCTACTGGAGATTCAGGCAGGCTCCAGTAGTTCAGCCAGGCAGCTCCTGGCTACTGGAGATTCAGGCAGGCTCCAGTAGTTCAGCCAGGCAGGTCCTGGCTACTGGAGATTCAGGCAGGCTCCAGTTGTTCAGCCACGCAGCTCCTGGCTACTGGAGATTCAGGCAGGCTCCAGTAGTTCAGCCAGGCAGCTGTTGGCTACTTGAGTTTTAGGGCCTGCTCCATTAGTTCAGCCAGGCAGCTCCTGGCTACTGGAGATTCAGGCAGGCTCCAGTAGTTCAGCCAGGCAGCTCCTGGCTACTGGAGATTCAGGCAGGCTCCAGTAGTTCAGCCAGGCAGCTCCTGGCTACTGGAGTTTCAGGGCCTGCTCCAGTAGTTCAGCCAGGCAGCTCCTGGCTACTGGAGTTTCAGGGCCTGCTCCAGTAGTTCAGCCAGGCAGCTCCTGGCTACTGGAGTTTCAGGCAGGCTCCAGTAGTTCAGCCAGGCAGCTCCTGGCTACTGGAGTTTCAGGGCCTGCTCCAGTAGTTCAGCCAGGCAGCTGTTGGCCGTTATCTGAACATGTTAGTTTATGGGTTGTACTCTCCAGAGTGCCGTGAAAGCAATTTGTTCAATGTCTGAGAGGAATGAGCTCTGTGTGTGTGTGTGTGTGTGTGTGTGTGTGTGTGTGTGTGTGTGTGTGTGTGTGTATGTGTGTGCTTGTGTGTGTGTGTGTGTGTGTGTGTGTGTGCGCGCGCGCGCGCGCGTGTGTGTGTGTGTGTGCGTGGGGGAGTGAGTGTGTATGTTTGTTTATGTGTGTGTTCAGGTGTGTGTGTGTATGTGTGAGTGTGTGTGTGTGTGCATGTGTATGTGTATGTGTGTGTGTTTGTGTGTTTGTGTGCGCATGTGTGTGTCTGTGTGCATGTGTGCGTGTGTCTGCATGAGTGTGCGAGTATGTCTGTGTGAGTGTGTGTGCATACACGTGCGTGTGTATGAGTGCTTTTTTTACGTGCACCCATGCATGTGTGTGCATCGATACTGGACGCCCACAAACACTAAGAGGAAGCACAGGAATGTCGCTTGGAACAGGAACCAAACACAGTCATGACGTCACATCCCATCAATGGGAGTAGTCTCCCTTTGTACTGAACCCATTAACCATGGGCTGACAGGTCTCCCGCTCTGATGGGATGCATTGAATCAGTTCGATCCTGGTCTGCAGGGGGTTGCAGGAGCCTGTATGCCCCGACAGAGATCGAATGGGTGGGGGTTTTGATCTCGAAGTTTACATGAGTGCCGAGCTCGCATGGAGGATGGCGGGGGATTGCAGAAACCTCGATGCGCAGAGGACGCTGGGGGGATTCGCGCATCATCCTTGTCCTGAGCAGACAAGAGCAGCATGGGCGGTGGAAGAGCGATCGAATTCGATGTTGGAACCATTGCAGTTTTGTCCTTTTGCACACAAGCTCGTGCACATACCGTGCATGCTGTGCAGGAAAGAATCGGGCAGTATCATGCATGCTTGGACTGCGCTGATGGAAGTGAAAGTGATAGAGGTGTCTGGGGCGAGCTGTTGCTGACAGTTGTTACGTATTTGACCTGTTGCCATGAAGTGAATTTCAATTTTTTTGGGGGGGAAAATTTATATTAAGCATTTTTCTCTGGATGAGCTTTAAATGCTCTTTCCACCTACGAAATCTAGTTTTACATCAGACAACCCGTTTGTAAAGTACAGGGCCCGTATCCAGAACGGCGATTTTTCTTTTTAACACTCGATTTATCCCCTAACCCCGGGTTATCTTGATCGGTTAGGGAAGGTACGCTCGTCAGAGGATACTAGGTTGCGCTTTGCTATATATACAGGTTGTTGAAGACGCATATCTCGAAAAAATGACGTCACAATGTTCGCAAAGTTCTGCACAAGACGAAAACACTGGTCTCGCCAAATCTATCCACCAATGGGGGTTTATCCCTCCAGGTTTACTGGAGGTCCTACAGACTTTATCTGTCTGTGTGTGTGTGTGTGTGTGTCTGTCTGTCTGTCCCGTCTCCACGGCCTATATCTCAAAAACTACTGGACGGATTTCCTTGAGATTTTGCACACTGACTGGAAGTTAGGTCCCATTCAATATTATCAAATTTTCAGAATCGAGGTTTGAAAAGAAAGTGACTTTTTTACATTTTGGTGTTTCATTGAAAATGATTCAACAGACTCCATTTTGCAAAATTTGTGACGTGATCATTTGACGGCGTATAACGTGACGTCATTTGCGAGGAGATTTTTGAAGGAGGGGTGAATAGAATAGAATAGAATAGAATTCGTGACGTCATTTGCGAGGACAGAGAATGATTTAGATAGATATGTCCTCAGATGTCTTAGGCCGCAAGGCCTTTATGTGATCTTTTGATCAGTACTGATGGCTACTCTGAGTCTCTCTCTGTCTCTCTCTCTGACTCTCTGTCTCTCTCTCTCTCTCTCTGTCTCTCTCTCTCTGTCTGTCTCTCTCTCTCTCTCTCTCTCTGTCTCTCTCTCTGTCTCTCTCTCTCTCTCTCCCACCCACCCTCTTACTCTCATTCTCTCTTCCCTTCCTCCCCTTTTCCCAGCTCCCCTCCCCCCCCCCCTCTCTCTCTCTGTCTCTCTCTGTCTCTCTCTGTCTCTCTCTCTGTCTCTGTCTCTCTCTCTCTCTGTCTCTCTCTCTCTGTCTCTGTCTCTCTCTCTCTCTGTCTCTCTCTCTCTCTCTCTCTCTCTCTCTCTCACTCTTACCACATTTGAATATTTTGCCTCAAGGGCTGAATGTAAGTAAGAAAGGCAATACAGTAGTCGCCGCTTATAAAACACGCGGTTAATAAAAACAGCCGTTTTTTAAGTACAGTTGGTAAGGTCCGGATTTATTTCGTTACTGATGGACATGTTCAACAAGCAAACGGTTAATAAAAACGCCGCTTATTAAAAACACTTTTGTTCGGTCCCAATGTGTTTTTAATAAGCGGCGACTACTGTACTGCCTAATTCACTACCCTTGTCTCTAAACTCAGACGATTCCAACTGCCTGTTCCGCTTTGACGTAATCTCATGACGTCATCTACGATCTAAGAGAATCGAAGAGACGACAAAGAAAGCAGTATATATAGCAAAGCGCAACCTAGGATCCTCTGACGAGCGTACCTTATCTAACCGATCAAGATAACGCGGGGATAGGGGATAAATCGAGTGTTAAAAAGATAAATCGCCGTTGTGAATAGGGGCCCAGCGAACTAACTGAATGTCGACACAATCACGCGGCACTGTTGTACATTTGCAGTCAACGTAAGATCTCGTACGACGATTTGATTCAAGGCCTAGTGCTAATTGTTTTGATGGTCTGGTCTCAGTGTCACAAAAATATGATGATTTAATCAATCCCTGACCCGGAAATGTTGGGGACAACGACCATTTCAGCGTAATGACATCGAGTCAAACCGAGTTATCTTTCCTACTTCAGCAAAACGCTTCGATATATGTTGAACCTCTACCAGCAGGCGCCAAAATGCGATACTACGAAAAGAATATTGACGTTGATGGGTTAGATCCGTATGAAATACCAAACAGTTCATGCTATCATCCATTTTTCTACAATTTACAGTGCAAAATACGAACCACGAGGGTTTATGACAAGGTCGTTATAAATGCTTCACATACCTACAAGTTTACAATGGCACAGTTGGTAGAGCATTGGGCTCTTGGTCATGCATGACCAGGTTCGATTCTACACTGAAACTTTTTTTCGAGGGGTTGTGGGTTCGAACCCACCTGGTTTTTTGTGTGTGTGTGTGCGTTTTTTCCTCCTCTTTTCTCGGAGGGTGCGGGTTCGAACCCGATCTTCTTTTTTTCTTCTCCAAAACCTGGAGGTTCAGCGCCAGCGGTTTTTATTTCACCTGTAGCCAATGAAACCCCAAATACGTCGTTGTTGAGACGACAGGCTCTCAGGAAGCAAGGGCGGAAGTATTTATTTTGGGTGATTACAAACGTGCAATTTGGGGGATTTTCTCCATAACATACTTGAAATAATTGGAGATTTGAAAGCATTTATCAGCACGTTTCAGAGAAAATTTGAGAAAAAAAGTACAGCAGCAGCGTAGAAACGGATTACAGGTAAAGTAGTTGGAACAAATCTTGCAACATAACCTATACGCCTTTGACCCAATCCAAAATTTCGCCCAAAATCATCCAATTGGAGGCAATGGAAAACTGCAAAGTTAGTCGTGTTTTTTATACAATATTCGAGGTTATGTTTTACAAATACACCATACCTGAAAATACCGCCTACTGCAAAATAAGCAGTGTGAAAAACACTTTCCGATCAATTGACAGCGAGACGCTTTCTAACGTACTATGTCCCACTTTCAACGCACTATGTCCCACTTTGAACGCACTACGTCCCACTTTGAACGTACTATGTCCCACTTTGAACGCACTATGTCCCACTTTGAACGTACTATGTCCCACTTTGAACGTACTATGTCCCACTTTGAACGTACAATGTCCCACTTTGAACGTACTATGTCCCACTTTGAACGTACTATGTCCCACTTTGAACGTACTATGTCCCACTTTGAACGTACTATGTCCCACTTTGAACGTACAATGTCCCACTTTGAACGTACTATGTCCCACTTTGAAGGTACTATGTCCCACTTTGAACGTACAAAGTCCGACTTTGATCGTACTATGTCCCACTTTGAACGCACTACGTCCCACTTTGAACGTACTATGTCCCACTTTGAACGTACTATGTCCCACTTTGAACGTACTATGTCCCACTTTGAACGTACTATGTCCCACTTTGAACGTACTATGTCCCACTTTGAACGTACTATGTCCCACTTTGAACGTACTATGTCCCACTTTGAACGTACTATGTCCCACTTTGAACCTACTATGTCCCACTTTAAACGTACTCTGTCCCACTTTGAACGTACTATGTCCCACTTTGAACGCACTATGTCCCACTTTGAACGTACTAAGTCCCACTTTGAACGCACTATGTCCCACTTTGAACGTACAAAGTCCCACTTTGAACGTACTATGTCCCACTTTGAACGTACAATGTCTCACTTGGAACGCACTATGTTCTCCTTTGAACGTACTACGTCACACTTTGAACGTACTACGTCACACTTTGAACGTACTACGTCACACTTTGAACGTACTACGTCACACTTTGAACGCACTATGTTCCATTTTGAACTCACGCACTTTCCGGTAAATCTTGCGCTCTTCTACATGATCGATTTCCAAGCATGTGCCGTGAAGGTGCAGGAATATTCTAGAACATCGTGGTATCTTTGAGACGGCATACCAGACCTTTCCACAATGTCGTTGCCTAGTTACATGATGCAGCCAGGTTGCGGTCGCGCTTTCATGAATGATGCGACTTTGTTTCCCCAGCGTGGCGGCTGTCTGGTCTGTCCTCGCTAGTGCTCGATCTTTCTAGAAAGCCTGTAAAACGTACATTAATAGGGCAGCCTCAAGGCAGATCTAGAAAGCCTGTAAAACGTATATTAATAGGGCAGCGAGAGAGGTCAAGGCAGATCTAGAAAGCCTGTAAAACGTACATTAATAGGGCAGCGAGAGAGGTCAAGGCAGATCTAGAAAGCCTGTAAAACGTACATTAATAGGGCAGCGAGAGAGGTCAAGGCAGATCTAGAAAGCCTGTAAAACGTACATTAATAGGGCAGCGAGAGAGCTCAAGGCAGATCTAGAAAGCCTGTAAAACGTACATTAATAGGGCAGCGAGAGAGGTCAAGGCAGATCTAGAAAGCCTGTAAAACGTACATTAATAGGGCAGCGAGAGAGCTCAAGGCAGATCTAGAAAGCCTGTAAAACGTACATTAATAGGGCAGCGAGAGAGCTCAAGGCAGATCTAGAAAGCCTGTAAAACGTACATTAATAGGGCAGCGAGAGAGCTCAAGGCAGATCTAGAAAGCCTGTAAAACGTACATTAATAGGGCAGCGAGAGAGCTCAAGGCAGATCTAGAAAGCCTGTAAAACGTACATTAATAGGGCAGCGAGAGAGCTCAAGGCAGATCTAGAAAGCCTGTAAAACGTACATTAATAGGGCAGCGAGAGAGCTCAAGGCAGATCTAGAAAGCCTGTAAAACGTACATTAATAGGGCAGCGAGAGAGCTCAAGGCAGATCTAGAAAGCCTGTAAAACGTACATTAATAGGGCAGCGAGAGAGCTCAAGGCAGATCTAGAAAGCCTGTAAAACGTACATTAATAGGGCAGCGAGAGAGCTCAAGGCAGATCTAGAAAGCCTGTAAAACGTACATTAATAGGGCAGCGAGAGAGCTCAAGGCAGATCTAGAAAGCCTGTAAAACGTACATTAATAGGGCAGCGAGAGAGCTCAAGGCAGATCTAGAAAGCCTGTAAAACGTACATTAATAGGGCAGCGAGAGAGCTCAAGGCAGATCTAGAAAGCCTGTAAAACGTACATTAATAGGGCAGCGAGAGAGCTCAAGGCAGATCTAGAAAGCCTGTAAAACGTACATTAATAGGGCAGCGAGAGAGGTCAAGGCAGATCTAGAAAGCCTGTAAAACGTACATTAATAGGGCAGCGAGAGAGCTCAAGGCAGATCTAGAAAGCCTGTAAAACGTACATTAATAGGGCAGCGAGAGAGCTCAAGGCAGATCTAGAAAGCCTGTAAAACGTACATTAATAGGGCAGCGAGAGAGCTCAAGGCAGATCTAGAAAGCCTGTAAAACGTACATTAATAGGGCAGCGAGAGAGCTCAAGGCAGATCTAGAAAGCCTGTAAAACGTACATTAATAGGGCAGCGAGAGAGCTCAAGGCAGATCTAGAAAGCCTGTAAAACGTACATTAATAGGGCAGCGAGAGAGCTCAAGGCAGATCTAGAAAGCCTGTAAAACGTACATTAATAGGGCAGCGAGAGAGCTCAAGGCAGATCTAGAAAGCCTGTAAAACGTACATTAATAGGGCAGCGAGAGAGCTCAAGGCAGATCTAGAAAGCCTGTAAAACGTACATTAATAGGGCAGCGAGAGAGCTCAAGGCAGATCTAGAAAGCCTGTAAGAACGTACATTAATAGGGCAGCGAGAGAGCTCAAGGCAGATCTAGAAAGCCTGTAAAACGTACATTAATAGGGCAGCGAGAGAGCTCAAGGCAGATCTAGAAAGCCTGTAAAACGTACATTAATAGGGCAGCGAGAGAGCTCAAGGCAGATCTAGAAAGCCTGTAAAACGTACATTAATAGGGCAGCGAGAGAGCTCAAGGCAGATCTAGAAAGCCTGTAAAACGTACATTAATAGGGCAGCGAGAGAGCTCAAGGCAGATCTAGAAAGCCTGTAAAACGTACATTAATAGGGCAGCGAGAGAGGTCAAGGCAGATCTAGAAAGCCTGTAAAACGTACATTAATAGGGCAGCGAGAGAGCTCAAGGCAGATCTAGAAAGCCTGTAAAACGTACATTAATAGGGCAGCGAGAGAGGTCAAGGCAGATCTAGAAAGCCTGTAAAACGTACATTAATAGGGCAGCGAGAGAGGTCAAGGCAGATCTAGAAAGCCTGTAAAACGT
>JAWQFJ010026460.1:105000-107269 GCA_034096865.1 Theodoxus fluviatilis | reverse complement strand
GGGTGCAATACTTTTGAAATGGAATGAGCAATTTCTAATGTAGTAACATAAGCAGCTTTTCAACACTTTTTCTGACTCAAAATTAAAGATATCAAAAAAGGAGATAATCCAAAACATAGATGATATGCAAGTGTCTTGGCCGTGGAAAAATAGAAATGTATGTGAACCTTAAATTGTATTAAAAAACAGCATGGAATTTCTGGAAAGTCTTTACAGTCTTGACAAAATGGAGAATATAATTTAAAACTTATTAACAATAACAGACACAGCTTTTAAGCTACAAGTACCCATCTGTTACCTAAAAATTCAAATTGTGTTGTAAATATAACACATTCTTTGAATTTGAATATGAATCATACAACAAAAGCAAGAGATCAGATATTGCAAGCCCTTTTGGGGCTTTGGAAATATTCAATGCCCACATCACAGTCAAAACAGCTATGAAAATATTTTCATTCATGGAATAGGAAAAAGGAGAAAAAATAGCAAAAATGGATAAGTTCTCGCAGTATCATTTATAATGGGAGATAAAAAACAGATGAAAATGATTTGCTTCCAACATTCTCATCCTATCACATAGTCATTAACCGATTTGGAAATAAACTTTTTATCTGCATACACTTCAATTTATTACAACAAAGGCAGAGAGACACATTTTCATAAAAAGGCACATTCTCTTGCAATCCAAACAATTTTAGGATGAAATATTACATAACAACTGTCTTGACTGAATTTAAACAAAATCATTTTTCACTGAACACCAACATTACAAGTGTTAAACTTCCTAATTTCCTTTAAAAATACATTACAATAATCAACACTTGTCCATCATCAAACGCATGCAAAAGAAAACGTTTCACTTGCTCAGAGTTGTAAGGATCACATCATGGGAGTCTTAGATAGAATCCTTGTAAAAAGTGGCAATGTTGAATTGTTTTCTTGGAATGTATGTCAACATGTTTGAAAGAGCATCAAAGGCATCTTATGGAAAGGAAAATCAAGAGGAAACCAAGAATTTTTTTAAACGGTGATACTTTGAGCTGAACATTATTGGTCATGAATAAAAACAGATGTATATAATTGATGTGTTAGACATTTTGAAGCAGAATGTGTATGCCAGCACAGTGGTTTTTAATAGTAGTACAACAAAAGAAGTTCATACATCTTTAAAAGCGTAAGAGCGGTAGGAAACTCCACCATTTGCAGCACCTCAAGATCCCGTAGTGTACAAATAAACTGGTATCTCTTTGATACATGTGAACACTTCTTTTATCATCAATATCTGCGGATGGTCAATCATCTTCCATGACCAACAACACTTTGTTAAAAAAAACTACCTAGCACAATCATATGACCAACTACTACACAGGGTTAAGTGTAAAAATCTAATATCTTCAAATAGTCACACATCTTTCATGACTAACAAAACTCTGTTACAAAACTACATGTCACAAATATATGACCAACTACACATAGCAGCAGCTAACAGAAAGAAACTAAGGAGAAACAAAAGAAAAGGAAAACAGATAAAGAAAAAAGAAAGCTGGAGAATATACAAAGAGCTATATCTTGCTAAAAGATGATGAAAATGAAATATAATCATTATGATTTTAATTGCAAACACACTGTGATTTACATGAAAAGGTGTACTACAAGTGACCACTACTAACTCTGTGGAATGTGATATGAACAAAATAGAACACAATGGATTCTATAAAAGAGTTAAATTTTCTCCATAGACTGTGAATTGTCTCCATTCAGCAGCTATCGAAGTCTACAGGTCAAGCTTTTTGATGGCCGACAGGCATTTAACTAGACCTGTATAGTTGTCTCGAGCAGTCTTGATCTGGGTTTCAGCAAAACCAACAATCCCCCCCTGCATTGCAAGAACCCTCTGGTGAAGCAGGCTCTTCAGCTGGAAAAGAGCAAAAAATGCATATGATCTGATTCAGGGAGGTTTCCAAGCATAAAAGTTTATTAAAACTGACAAATGTGATTTCATAACAAGAAGATGCACTATAAGCCTTGATTTACACAAATGAAAAACAATGACTCCTTAAAATAAAATATAAAAGTTTGACAAACATGTCAGTTCACAAAAATGAAATAAATTGTAATGTCACACTCATTAAAAATGACAAATTCCAATTATTATGGAAGATGTATCCACAAAATAAATATCTAAACAATTATATGAGGCCCTGACAGGAATGATACCTCAATCAAACTGGTGTCCATGACTCAATGCAAACAACAATTTCCAGTGCTT
>JAWQFJ010026460.1:95000-97500 GCA_034096865.1 Theodoxus fluviatilis | reverse complement strand
GTACTTTCAGCATGACCTTGCTGGGATGGCTGATGAGGCTGATTGTGCGGTAGTTCTGGCACATTAGCAGGTTTCCTTTCTTGGGCAATGTAATCACTAGGGACTGTGTCCACAGGGTTGGCCAAACTCCCGTCTGCCAGATCTGTTTGCAGATCTTTGTGAGTGCATCAAGACTGCAATATGTTTCTAATTTGAAAGAATAACAATAGAAACAGGATCAGTTCATGAACATTACAATACTTTTGCAAGCCAAAGTTAATCTCTCCCCCCCCCCTTCATTATTCATATAACATCATAAAAGCTCTATGAATTACACCTCATAGACAAACTTTCAAACATTTATTTTTAAAACTCCAAATTTTTCTCTAACTTGAATCTGTCCATGCAAATGCTTGTCATAAGCACTCATCTCTGAACATTTTTTATTCCAATTGATACGAATCCCTACAGTCTGGAAAACACGCCTCAGCATTGCAGCTTGCGGGTGGCATCACGCAACCTCAGCTGCAAGCTAGAGAAGTGGAGCTCTGTGGCTGAGTAGCTATTGAGCTTGACCTGCAGCCACTTGCAGCTAGTGGGTGCAAGCGTTCCAAGCTGTGGGGTTCCCAGAGTTGTGTCTTTGAGCAAGGTGCTTCATCAAGTCACGTTGTTTCTTCCCCACCATGAGTAACACTAGGTAGCCATGAAGACAGCAACAGCCCACTGTGGTGTGAATAAATTCTGCATGCGGCCCTGAGCTGGCATTGGGATGGAACACTCCCCAGGGAGTGGAGATGGTGCTGGTATTTGACTGTGTGCGTCTTTGCTGTCTGTTAATGTGTGTGTCATCAGATGCCAGTGATGGGTTAATTAGCAGCTCAGTGAGTTAAATATAAACCGTTTAGAGACCCACAAATGGATGATTAGTTGCTATGTAAAGCCACATCCTTACCTTTTTCCTCCCAATGCCATAATCTGTTTAACAACTCAGTCTACAACATCTTAAATTAAACACAAAACCTCTTCTCAGCTGCAGGACTCAGGCTGTGTGCTGAAATCAGGTGAAATGATTTCATAGACTCACGTTGGATGCATCCTTCATGGCTTTGGAAAAATCCACAGACCATTCCCTCTTTTTGTGGAAATACTCCTCAACATCCTGCAAGTAAACATCAAATGTGAGCAAGCACCACAAAACAGGTCAGAACTCACACTAGACATTTCAGAGATACAAGGGGTAAACAAGGTGCATTTTCTGTTTTGGCCATTTCTGCCTCTATTCCCCTCAAGAATTGATCTGTTGCTGATACTATGCAAATCAACTTATAATAATGTTTAAAAATACTTTTATCAGCCTAACTCCCTAAAAACAAGATAATTTGGGTTCAATTCACCCTCAACCCTTTGACAGGCCTTCAGTGCTAACCAGCAGCAGCAGTCATGGAAGATGAGAGAACAGGTGCAGCTAGCCCGTGTGTTCATGTCACGCATCATGGACAGACATAGCACACTTGACACCTCTCTCTAGGCAGAATTTATACAAAACAAAGAGGTTTTTTCCCCCCCCCCCCCCCCCAAACCTCATTCAAAATGAAGGAATGTCAGCCCAGCCTCATCTACTTAAGAGTATCAAAGCAGTTTGTATCCCAGACAGGGGGGGGGAAATCATTATATAAAACTAACACCTGTATATTATGTGGAAATTATCACCATATTCCTGGAAAGGAAACCTTGAAATGTATTTGATCAAATATTTCCCTCTCTTCGATCAGATCAGGATTCCCAAAATTGCTCATCTCACATTTAACAGTCTACCACTGCACACTGTCATCATCTCACATTTAACAGTCTACCACTGCACACTGTCATCATCTCACATTTAACAGTCTACCACTGCACACTGTCATCATCTCACATTTAACAGTCTACCACTGCACACTGTCACAAGCCCACATTTAACAGTCTACCACTGCACACTGTCACAAGCCCACATTTAACAGTCTACCACTGCACACTGTCACAAGCCCACATTTAACAGTCTACCACTGCACACTGTCACAAGCCCACATTTAACAGTCTACCACTGCACACTGTCACAAGCCCACATTTAACAGTCTACCACTGCACACTGTCACAAGCCCACATTTAACAGTCTACCACTGCACACTGTCACAAGCCCACATTTAACAGTCTACCACTGCACACTGTCACAAGCCCACATTTAACAGTCTACCACTGCACACTGTCACAAGCCCACATTTAACAGTCTACCACTGCACACTGTCACAAGCCCACATTTAACAGTCTACCACTGCACACTGTCACAAGCCCACATTTAACAGTCTACCACTGCACACTGTCACAAGCCCACATTTAACAGTCTACCACTGCACACTGTCACAAGCCCACATTTAACAGTCTACCACTGCACACTGTCACAAGCCCACATTTAACAGTCTACCACTGCACACTGTCACAAGCCCACATTTAACAGTCTACCACTGCACACTGTCACAAGCCC
>JAWQFJ010026460.1:70000-90000 GCA_034096865.1 Theodoxus fluviatilis | reverse complement strand
AATTCAGCTTAGGATCCAGTGCCTGAAGTCTAAAGGGGGACCCCCCTGTGGGTTGGGGGTAAACAGAGCGGACCCCTCGATCCACCTGCACAATTCATAAAAGGTGAGTGACTAGGAAAACTTTGACTTGACTTGCACTTACTCGAAACAACTCTAGTGTTTTTTGTGACCAATGGCCTTACATATCCTACAGAGGCCGATAAGCCGTAAAGCTCCATTTACCTTCAAGTAAAAGAGGACAGGAAAAAAGTACAGAAATGTGACTGTGCATGAAAAACTAGGCTACAGTACAAACAACAGTTTGAGAGAAAACGCCAAGTAAAATTAATCAGCACTCCAAGTCCAAGTCAAGTATACACTTTCCTGATATTTGCATCAGTGTAAAAAAACAATATTTAATCCATGAACATACTGTGTGTTGTTTTTCTTGAATCCGCATGAGCAAATGAATAATATTGTGGTTGATACACCTCATTTAGTCAATGTTCATACTTTGGCCTTCTTTTCTCATACACTGTCACAAATGTAGAATTTTTTAAATAAAACGGTAGGATCAAGGTAGAAATTTGACAAGTGTACAGAAAGCACGATACTATTGGCTAGCACTAGCAGTAACAGTTCCTTTTCAATCTGGTAACATTCTTTTCTGTTTCAGGCCTGAAGCAGATACAGGGTACTGCTTCATAATAAAAGGAAAGATAAGTTAAGTATAAAAAGTTAAGCAGTGATCGACATCAAAAAGTGGAAACTTTCTGAGATGTGCACTAGATCTCTCATTCTTCCTACTTGAAGTAGAAGTTATCAAAGTCTTGGTAAGGAGACTACTCTAAATGCCTCATGCGTATGGACTTGTTACCAGAAGCTGTGCAAGTCTGAGAGACTGATCGAGGATCCCTCAACAGGATACATTTCAGGTAAACAATGATGATGATAAATAGCCCTTAGCTAGACCCCTATCCTGGTGAAAATCCTTTGCCCCTTGCCCAAGGATCCAAACAGGAAACATATACAAATGTACAGTTATTAATAGGTTCTGATGGCCAGTGTGTCCCAACATCACTTAGACCCCAAGACACTTCCCAATGGCCAATAGGTGCCGATTGGTGCTACTGCAGAAGATCCTCAAAGCACAAAGACTACAGCCATTCAGCTGATGAGGTAGCTTTCCTTACACTAACATCACCTAATAATTGTTGCACTCAGTGGAAACCTTGCTAGGCCTTGAAGTCTTATCTTGAGGAAGGCCATGGTTGGACTCAAGATTACTTTTTAAAAGTTGAAGGGGACACTGTCCACATGTGTGTTTTGTAACGAAGGAGTTTTCCTTTAATAGCTAGTGGACAGTGTGTATTGTGATGGAGTTTTACTCCACTAGCTAGTGGACAGTGGGTATTGTGATGACAGAGTTATACTCCAATAGCTGGTGGACAGTGTGTATTGTGATGAAGGAGTTATATTTTATATTTAATAGCTAGTGGACAATGTTTATTCTGATTAAGGAATTATACTCCACTAGCTAGTGTACAGTGTTTATTTTGATGAAGGAGTGACACTTTGGCGCGTTCATCCGCAGCCTGGTTGCATGCTCCCCAGGGAGTTGAGATGGTGTTGGAGTGATAAAAAGAGGATGCCCAATGACCAGGGGGTAAATGTGTGCAGTTTGAGCACCCATCAATGGGTGGAAAGTCGCAATATAAAAAAGAGCACATTTACCTTTACTCCACTAGCTAGTGGACAATGTTTTTTGTGACGGAGTTATACTCCACTAGCTAGTGGACAATGTTTATTGTGACGAAGGAGAACTTATACTCCACTAGCTAGTGGACAATGTTTATTGTGACGAAGGAGTTATACTCCACTAGCTAGTGGACAACGTTTATTGTGACAAAGGAGTTATACTCCACTAGCTAGTGGACAATGTTTATTGTGACGAAGAAGTTATACTCCACTAGCTAGTGGACAATGTTTATTGTGACGAAGGAGAACTTATACTCCACTAGCTAGTGGACAATGTTTATTGTGACGAAGGAGTTATACTCCACTAGCTAGTGGACAATGTTTATTGTGACGAAGGAGTTATACTCCACTAGCTAGTGGACAATGTTTATTGTGACGAAGAAGTTATACTCCACTAGCTAGTGGACAATGTTTATTGTGACGAAGGAGAACTTATACTCCACTAGCTAGTGGACAATGTTTATTGTGACGAAGGAGTTATACTCCACTAGCTAGTGGACAATGTTTATTGTGACGAAGGAGTTATACTCCACTAGCTAGTGGACAATGTTTATTGTGACGAAGGAGAACTTATACTCCACTAGCTAGTGGACAATGTTTATTGTGACGAAGGAGTTATACTCCACTAGCTAGTGGACAATGTTTATTGTGACGAAGGAGTTATACTCCACTAGCTAGTGGACAATGTTTATTGTGACGAAGAAGTTATACTCCACTAGCTAGTGGACAATGTTTATTGTGACGAAGGAGTTATACTCCACTAGCTAGTGGACAATGTTTATTGTGACGAAGGAGTTATACTCCACTAGCTAGTGGACAATGTTTATTGTGACGAAGGAGTTATACTCCACTAGCTAGTGGACAATGTTTATTGTGACGAAGGAGTTATACTCCACTAGCTAGTGGACAATGTTTATTGTGACGAAGGAGAACTTATACTCCACTAGCTAGTGGACAATGTTTATTGTGACGAAGGAGTTATACTCCACTAGCTAGTGGACAATGTTTATTGTGACGAAGGAGTTATACTCCACTAGCTAGTGGACAATGTTTATTGTGACGAAGGAGTTATACTCCACTAGCTAGTGGACAATGTTTATTGTGACGAAGGAGTTATACTCCACTAGCTAGTGGACAATGTTTATTGTGACGAAGGAATCATACTCCACTAGCTAGTGGACAATGTTTATTGTGACGAAGGAGTAATACTCCACTAGCTAGTGGACAATGTTTATTGTGACAAAGGAATCATACTCCACTAGCTAGTGGACAATGTTTATTGTGACGAAGGAATCATACTCCACTAGCTAGTGGACAATGTTTATTGTGACGAAGGAATCATACTCCACTAGCTAGTGGACAATGTTTATTGTGACGAAGGAGTAATACTCCACTAGCTAGTGGACAATGTTTATTGTGACGAAGGAATCATACTCCACTAGCTAGTGGACAATGTTT
Source organism: Theodoxus fluviatilis (assembly GCA_034096865.1). Classification (NCBI taxonomy): domain Eukaryota; kingdom Metazoa; phylum Mollusca; class Gastropoda; order Cycloneritida; family Neritidae; genus Theodoxus; species Theodoxus fluviatilis. The sequence goes on along the minus strand of JAWQFJ010026460.1, from coordinate 86,805 downwards.
ATTGTGACGAAGGAATCATACTCCACTAGCTAGTGGACAGTGTGTATTGTGATGAAGGAGTTATACTCCAGTTGCTTTTATGCTAATGAGAAAAGCATTAACTACACTGCAAACACAACATAAAGGCCTAGAGGCCAGACACCCACTATGACGCCGTTGATGTTGTTCTGTGTGGTGAGCTGGTGGTGAAGGTAGATGATATCATCAAACTGGCGTGTCACCACTGTGCCTCTCTCCTCCTCCACCCTCTTGGCCATCAAGGTGAAGGTCATTGTGTCTCCATTTTTGACAGCCTCTGTCACATCCACACAGTAGCATGGCATTATGGGAGCGTTGGTCGAGCCACTCTGATCCCCCTCAGCTCCATTGATCCAGTTGTCGTCCTCTCCCTGAGGAAAACAAATTACAGCAGCAACAACAGATGGTACATCAGATAATTTTTTAACTGAATTATTCTTATCTCTGCTCCAGCGACCAAATGGTCTGGGTCTCACTGAGGCAAATATGGTATTGATACTGGATTATGGTTTCAGGGAAACTTTTCAAATACAGCTAAACATGCTAAATATAGGTATCAAACTACTGTTTGCTTCACCCTAGATTGAAACTTTGACTTACTCATCAGCAGATCATTCTCAAATGTATCATCACAAAAATGTTTACATCAATTAGCAAGACAAGAAAATACACTAAAACTAGTACTACAGGTCGTGATGACAAACACAATAATTAGAAAGTATATACAAAAACTACTCCAACTGCATTCAGACCACCTAGTGCTGGAGTCATTTTATCCCTTTAATAGTCCACAACGTTACTATGCAGAAATTAGTCTACTGTGAAATTGAAAGAACTGTCAATGACATTTTTAACAAAACCAAATACTTTCTGTTCCAAAGAAAATACCCAGTGCATTTATAATGAAAGGCTGTACCACATAGTATTTTTTAAAATAAAAGTCTGGGCAATGGTTGTGTGCTCGACAAATGGGTTAACAATGACTTGAAGTTTAACAAACGGGAAGAAAGAAAAAAATCAGGAAGCTAAAAATCCTCCACATTTTTAGGTTGTGCAAGAAATGACACGTTTTATCTTACAGTATGCCTGTCCTCAGATAGTGTCATTGAGGACATGGTTGCGGGGAAAGTTTTCCCACCATTCATTGGAGAATATCTATGAGACGCCTGTCAGTGCAATTCTTTTTCCTTGTTCAATTGTAATAGAATAGAATAGAATTCTTCGGCTTGCTTAGGCGTCCAGGGCCTATCGCCGATTCTGGTAGTTCTCTGGCTGTATTTTTATTGTTCTTATGGATAAAGAAAAAATTAGAGAGAAAAAAAAGGCCTAATTGCTGTGCATCATTTGCTCCAGTGGTTCCTCCAGCTTGAACATATATCCTTGTAGATGCTTGTCCACTCTGTTCTTGAATGTTCTTGTAATGTAGGTAAGATCGTAACGTAAGCGCAAGAACGACGCTTACACTTTATGATAGTTCATTTTTCGTATTATGACGACCCCGATTTTGAAAACTTTGCTTTTTTGTGACAGTTCAGGAACCAATTACTGCATAATTCGTTGGCAGATACTCGTTTGCCTTTCCACTCTTGCTGTCATAGTCACGATTGATTGTGATAGTCAGTCTGCAGCCGTGCAGCCTCAGCCTGCAGGGGGCGTGGACTTGACTGACGACTATTTCAAAATGTACAAAAAACAACACTGTCAACACATGCTTTCCTAAAGTTAGTACGTATGCATGCCCGAAAGCATCTTAAAGCAGTATGTCATACAGGAGTGCCTGCTTTTTCACAATTTCACTTAATGCTCTCACCTTCATCTCTGGTAAACTCCGACGTGAAAAAAAGATGTGATGATAACTCTTTAGCCAGAAAGGTGACAAGTTGACCCAATCGGGAGAAATCGTTAGACGACATCATTACTTCGATTTCGACTTAAAATGTCCATATTTAATTATAAAATCTATGAAAGACTTTACAAAAATAGCCAAACACTAGAAAAAGATGCATTTTATTAAAAGATTATCTGTTTCTCCCTTACAAACATTGATTACCAAATGGTTCAACACATGATCCCCATTCAGTTATCCGCCATCTTACCCGGCGCGAACCACGGGGTGTACGAAGTAGCGCACTGGGATATACCTTTACTGTTAATTTGTCGACGCGCGATTGCGGCATTGAGGGAATGGTTTGAAAATACATCGTCGTTTCCTTTTTGTACTTGAAAGGTAAGGACGGCCAGGTTTTGGAATAAATGATCGATGCATGATATTGACACGCACCTGCTCGATAAAAATACGATCATTTTGAAAATCTGAAAATGAAACCGCATGTATCACTGTATTGTTACTGTAAAAACCAGAAGCAGAATGAACAGCTACCGAGGTCTACCGTCCGATTTCGTTCTTAACGAATCAGTTGCATATGTACGGCTGCTGCTGTAGTCCCGAATTTCAACTTAATTTGCCCCAGTTGATGATGGATTCATGGGCGGCTCTCAGAAATGGACAGGACAGAAAACTCGCTCTAGGTTCTTGCTAATTAATGTGTCACTAGTGACAGGTAATCTTCAACAGCAATTCCTTCTCAGGCTTCTGTGGCTTTTAATAAATGTGTATCCTGAAGATCTTCATGTTACATTACGACATTAGGTTGGTATTTATATTTAATGTTGATGATAAACTTTTGACGACCGAAGTCGTTTCCGCTTTCCTTAGCGGCTAATCGGAATCCGTAATGGATCATTCATAGACTTGTCCGAAACTGTCTTGGCACTGGACATGTTTACTTTACGATTCAAACCAAAACGCCACCGTATGTTTTCTTCTGCCATTCAAGTTATGGTGTTTTGCTCTCACCCAACGTGAAGACGGGTTAACTAGATTCCCGAGCAGTAATACACACCTTATCCCCACAAACAATGGAGAAATGTAGATCTCTCATCTGAGCTGCAATCCCCCTGTGCGTTCGGGTTAAGAATTGACCTACCGCGTCTCCCTACGCGATTCGTAAGAGGCAAATAATTCGGGACACCGCGATTTGATTTGCGTTTACTTTAAACTGTTCTAGTGATTTTCGTGCTTAATGGCCTCGCATACCCTACAAAGGCTGATAGGCCGTAAAACACTCCACCCATCCATCCATCCACCCACCCACCCATGCATCCACACACCCACCCATCCATCCACACACCCACCCATCCATCCATCCACACACCCACCCATCCATCCATCCACCCACCCACCCATCCATCCATCCATCCATCCATCCATCCGAGCTGCCAAACACACTTAGCAGTTAGCTAGCAGCTAATGAGAATTTTTAGCGGTGGAGAAATTTTAAGCAACTTAATCACTGAACTAAAATTAGTCAAGGCTTCAGACCTGCCTACCGTACCATTATGGATTTTCCCATATTTTTATGGATTTTAGACCTCAAATACAGAAATATGCGGAGGCCTAATCAATACGGATTTTGACACTATTTAGTATTTGCTTTTAAAATGTGTCAGTATTAAATCATTTCGATAACTAAGCGCTGAGAACAGGTGTAACAGTTACCAGCCCTTGTTTGTTTTGATTTTGGCATGAACGAATGGAGGAAAAGTGGGCTGCAGTTGGGAAGATGAAGCCCTACAAAGCTGTCTGCTGTGATGGGTAGGATTTTGACAATCCTCCATTCAAGCGCTCATTGTGAGCAAGTGTTTTCCTGTGTAAGGAAGAACTGCACAGATCAGCGATCCAGTTTAGGTGACAGTACACTTGAGAGTTTGCTGGTCCTCAAGTCCAAGCCTGCTGCTACAGTGTACACCAGCGAAGAACTAGACCGACTCAAGAGCTGCTATAACCAGCAGCTGAAAGAAAGCAGTGCTGAGTGACCGGGGCTGACACCAGCTGCCCTCGGTGTAGTGGGATAGGGACTGAAACTGAATGCTACGCAGTGAACTGCATTTTCTTTTCAGAGGTGAATGTTTAGAGTCTGGTAGTCATCAGTCATTTTCTGTTATTTCAAAATGCAGTGAATATACATGTACAATGGTCAAATCCCTACTTACGTTGATACGAAGAGTATGTGAAAAATATGAATTTTGGTTCTGAAATACGGATTATACCACATTTTGCCAGTCAGATTTTGGAAACTGAAAATCTGGGGTAGGCACGTCTGATGCTTTATGATATGTCTCGTGGTATTCACATGCGCAGATGGTTATGCTCAGATGTTGAAAAAGAAAAATTGAAGACATGGAACGACGGATACATTTATAATCATTTCTTCATTACAGGTAGTCTTCATCATGTTTGGATCAAATTCCAATACGTTTGGATCCAAGTTTGGAACTGGCACTGGTAAGTAGCACTTTGTTGACATGGAACTCTTCAAACAAGTTTGTTGGGTTTTAATTTTATGTTCTTTTACCCCATGCCTTACAACTCAGTTTATTTCCGTGTTTTTCTCATACATATTCCATCACTTATCACTATGACTGAGCTGTGCTTCACGTTTTTGCAGTACTTGACTACTGTACTTTTTGTACCCTATGTTCCCTTATACCCTATGCAAGCACTCTGAGGTAAACTTAAGTAATGGCTGAACTGATAGTTCAAGGCATTTTCTCATTCCATTGCCGTGTTTCTGTATAGTGTGCATCATGCAATTAAGTATTTACCACACACTTGATGATATGATGAAGTAACATGCTTATTTATTTTCAAAAGTTGTTTATATTATTAGCCTTGTAATGTTTACATCATATGCATTCTAGAAATGTTGATAAGTATTGTAAGATTGCTGGGAGGAGCACTGCAGAACTTCTTAAGGTAGTGGTACCCAGGAACCATACATTTTTTTGTATGTTGAATTTTTGGGGGGTCCTATTTTCTCATATATATACATGTATGTATATGAGAAATATATATTCATATATATATACATATATATATCGTTATATAACGATATAGGTTGTACTTTTAAAGTACTGTCTACCTGTGATGTGTTTACGTAAATGCTTTCCAATAGAGCTACCAATACAAGACATTTTTGCCAGTTATTGTTGGAATAATACCAGCAAAGGAGTTAATGATAGAAACTTGTAATTTCCCACCGACGTACAGTACACAGGGTAGCATGTCCTGACTCAAATAAACAAACTACTCTGTCTCTGAGCATTTCCTTTTAACAGTTTCACATATCTGAAGTTACTTACATGGATTGAGTTGCTTATTACATGTTCAAGATCCTCTGACTTTGACATGATACAGGATGATGCAGTTTTGATTATGGGTTATCCCATGAAGCAGGATGAACCAAATATGTCAAGTTTAAAGGACTTCAAACCTCAGAAGACAGAAATGAAACGAAACACATAGCGGTGCAAACTTGGTAACTGAGAAAACTGCATTTGAAGTTCTTGTTTGTCATTGTGACAGCTGACAGTTGGTGTCTTCCTCCTTATTTAACTCTAAAGTACTTATTTGCCCTAGAAACGCTGACTTTTACTACTAAGTAATAAGAAAACATATTTTGGGGTATATTTCACAGAAATGACTTTTTTTGACTCACATGCGAAGCAAAAGTGAGTCTATGTACTCAGCCGTGTCGTCCGTCCGTCCGTCCGGGCGTAAAAAACTTAAACGTTGGATTTTTCTCGGAGACTATTAAGTCTATCAACACCAAATGTGGCATGATGGTGTATGATGACAAGGCCTCAAAAAACATACATAGTGACTTCACCTTGCTTCAAGGTCAAGGTCACAGGAGCCATAAATGTGGTCTAAAAAACAGTCATTTTTCACATTTTCCCAATTTTCTCCCACGTTATTGAGAATGGCGACCTTAGCTACAAGTGGTATATAGGTCAAAGCAAGCCCTATCTTTTGATACCAGTTTGGTTGACCTTGCTTCAAGGTCAAGGTCACAGGAGCTCTTCAAAGTTTGATTGTATACATATTTTGAAGTGACCTTGACCCTGAACTATGGAAGATAACTGTTTCAAACTTAATAATTATGTGGGGCACATGTTATACTTTCATCATGAGACACATTTGGTCACATATCATCAAGTTCAAGGTCACTTTGACCCTTATGAAATGTGACCAAAATGGGGTAGTGAACCACTAAAAGTGACTATATCTCATGGTAGAAAGTGCCAATAAGCACCATTGTGCTTCCTATGTCTTGAATTAACAGCTTTGTGTTGCATGACCTTGGATGACCTTGACCTTGGGTCAAGGTCACATGTATTTTGGTAGGAAAAATGTGTAAAGCATTTCTTTGTGTATGATGTCATTGGTAGGTTTAGTTGTTTGACCTTGACCTTGAAGGTCACCTGAAGGTCAAGGTCATATAAAGGTCAAGGTCAAGCATGTGAGTGGTATGGGCTTTGCCCTTCTTGTTTAAAAAATGGGTAGTACTTCCTTAAATTCAATGAAGTCAATACTGTAGGCAGGAAACGAGGATGTCTGTGCCTGCACTTGCTCTATATGTTTTTCAGCTGGATTTGGAGGCTCAACCTTTGGGCAAAGTGAGTTCCTTTCTCTTTTCCTCGTTAATTCATAACTTGTGCTGCACCTGTTTTTATTAACTGATTTTTTACAATTTTCTTTTTTACCTTTCTGCATACTGTTAAATTTGAAACCAAGCAGAGTGAATGTGAATGCTATTATTACTGTACGATAGAGCAGAGATCAATGTAGTTGTTCCATATAAATTTAGTACTGCATTCATTGATTTGCATTCTTTTCACTGTAGAAAGCAAAGGCTTATTGTATGTATATAAAGATGGATTGGTGGCCAATATCTTGATGTGTCATAATCATGGTACCTAATGATTCATTGAAGTGCCAAAATAAGTTGCTTCCTCTGTTTAATATATTTTTGTTTCATAGAGTAAAACCAAAAAACTGTTGGGATCACAATTAGAAAGTGAAAGTGGCCTTGAAAAAGAGGCTGTGTATGGGAGGTGATTCATAAACAGGGGATTTTTTAACAGTCAGGAATGTTTTGTTTCTGAGAGTGGAGGTTCAAATGATTGTGTAGGTGTGTAGTGTGAATTGATACATATTTCTAGTACCAATATTTTTAATTAAGAAAATTTCTATTCAGCATCAACATATGCTTGCTGAGTAGCTTCATTCTTTAATCTCTACATCCTCTGTTACTGCCATATGTTCCTGCCCTTTTTTCCTCATATTTTTTCTTGAACATCTTGGAAATGTTAAACTAAAGAGTAAACTCTGGTATATCAGAAGCTAAAGAGTCAAGAATAATCTTGTGCCGATTGCTGAGATGCGAAAGAAACATTGGAGCATGTGCCTACTCAGGCATGGCTTGCTTTTCCAGCCAGCAATGCATTCGGAGCCACAGGTTCCACTGGGTTTGGTGGCCAGTCTTTCGGAGCCCCTGCAGCATCAAACTCTGGAGGCCTGTTTGGCGCCAGCAGCAGCACCCCCAGCACTGGTGGTCTCTTTGGACAGAAGACAGCTGGCTTCGGAGGTTGGTACCATGGCCTGTCCTATCAGTAATGTGTTTTTTCATGAAGGATGGGTAGGAGTTGTGTCACTGGCATAGAATAAAAGATCTCGGAGAGAATTGGAGGAAGAAAGTAAAATTTTAGACAATGTGTTGAATCAAAAGGCTCTCTCTATTTGGGGAAAGGGGGTGAAGAGGAAAAGAGGATGGATGTGAATTCTTGATACTATTCCTTTGTAGAGAAAAATGATTGCCTGTTATACTTATAGTGTTAAAATGTTTTGGTTTCCATCATCCGTTTGTTAGATGCTTGTTTACATCCTGAGAAGTAGTGTATCCAGCAAGTGACTTTGGAACAATAATCATGTATTACTCCTTGGTGCTTCCACATAGCGAATGTTGGCTGTTTATTTGTGATGGGAAACCCCCACATCTAATCTCGTATGGTTTTCATATTTAATTATTATCACTCTTGTTAAAGTCCTTGTCATCCTCGGCATCATCACCACTCAAGCGATGCTAAACAGTGTGTTGACCCAAGATGCTGTCCACCTTGCAGGGTTTGGTGGCAGCACTGGCACTGGCGCCAGTCTCTTTGGGCAGACCCAGCCCCCGGCCTCCCAGGCTGGGGGACTCTTTGCCAAGACAACCACGCAGAGCTCCTTCGGCTCCAGTGGCGGATTTGGAGGTGAGGACCACACCTTGTTTGGCTTGGGACCTGGGATTATTTTGAGTTGTTCAGCTTTTAATTCCTGCTCCTGTGTGTGTGTGCATGCGTGCGTGTGTGTGTGCGTGTGTGTGTGTGTGCGCACGCGCGAGATAATTAACCTTTAGAGCGCCGCTGTCGACTTGGGTCGACACAGCGTACATTCCCCAGACGTCCGCTGTCGACACAGGTCGACAAGCGATAGTGACGTGCTCTGTTGACTTGCCTAACGCTCCCTTCGAGTAATGCTGTTCTAAAAATATCACAGTCGTGTGCAATGATCACGTGGCTACGAGATCCGCCATTTTGATTTTCGAAAGGTCGCGTTGCGAATTTTCAGTGAATTTTTTTCATGAAGTTTGTCTTCGCCGTTTGTGAACGAGACTTTTTTTTTTGCCAGTATGGCGACTGACGAAGAAATTGAAGCGCTTGTGGAGTTATTTTTCGATTCTGACTCTCAGAATATGAATTTGAAGGCTTTACTGACATTGATGTGATGGGAGAGAGAGCAAGCACGTGCTTCGAGTTCGACCAATCGATGTGTCATGGTCTGTAGATCGACAGGAGCTGAGGAGGAGCGGAGGCTTGATTCAGATGAAAATTACTCGGCTGACTTCCCTAGCGAAGTAACTGAAGGATTTTTGTTTTTGTTTTACACTAAAACATTTTCAGATGTATAATTTCCAAGTAATTAAAAGCTGTTGTATTCTTGAATCAATAGAGCAGTGTAGGAAAACACAGTGCTTCTACCGATGGCGATGTGTTGTGGTCTGTAGATCGAGTCCTGAGCGGATACTTGATTCAGATGAAAATTACTCGGCTGACTTCCCTAGCGTAAGTAATTGTAGGATTTTTTGTTTTATTTTAGTTTTACCCTAAAACATTTTCACTTTCAGATATATATCTCCATTACTTGAAGACTCTATCTATGCACTTTTGCATTTTCATCAAAAGCTGTTGTATTCTTGAATACATAGAGCAGTGTAGGAAAACACAGTGAATTTGTTTGTTTTTTTGTTGTTGTCTGTGTTCCAATATTTTTAGCAGCTGGAAAAAAACCATTCTATGGCATTTTCATTCATTGCACAGTGTAGGCCATCCATTTTTCTACTCACCCTCCAAAAATCTACTTCAAAGCTTGAATAGGTAATAAATGATGATTTTTTAAGTAAACGTGGTGTCGAATTTGACCACACACACAAAAATTTGTGGTTCTGGGGTAAAGCAATGACAAAAATTAGCGGCGCTCTAAAGGTTAAGAAAGGAATGACAGCAGATATATATAAATGGCAGTCAGGCAAGGGCAGTTATTTTTGTCTGCTTCCCAATTCTAGCAAGCTTTTGAATGAATCATTGAATGTCAGTTGCATGAACAGAGAAGCTAATTGGCAGAACCACTGCTTTATTTAAATGCTGTGCTGTGTAAATGAGTCATTCACAATTGCTGATGTTAATGACATGAGCAGTTAAGAAGACTTGTAGTTTTGTTTGCTCTTGATCAGCTGTGCCATTCAAAGCAGTTTTCACCTGTCTGACTACCAGATCAGTCGGGCTGTCAAAAAGTCATTTTGCTCAAACTCAAAACATACCAGTCTCTTGAGCATCAATGAACTGTTATTGGCATTTTGGGGGGCATTTTTGCCCATAGATTATCATGATGCTCACAGCTTGTTTATGAGAATTGAAGAGTTAATAAAGTAATGAGTTTGAATGGTATGAGTAAGCTCAACTGCATACACTATGAGTATGAAAAAAAACACCACAAAAAATCTGCAAATGGTTAAAGCATTTCTGTTTCTTGTTTTGTCTGCAGTTTTATCACCACTCACCCTCCATTCCAACTTTTGTTGATGTATTTCAATCACATTGATGATACATGTACCTACACAACTTGTTGATAAACAGTTGAGGTCATGGTTGATTTCCTGACAAGGTGATAGTTTTGCTGAGCCCATGTCTGCACATATTTCAGGATTTGGCACAGGCACGTCGGCAGGTGCCACCGGAATGGGCTTTGGAGCAGCCAACCAGGCAGCCCCGTCCTTGTTCGGACAAGCTGGGGCCGGCACTGGTGAGATTTGGGGAGGGAGGGACCAGAGTTGTGTGGAGGAGAAAACTGGCAGAGCTTCAATATGGCACTTACTGTCTGCCTGAGGAGATATGTCGTTGCAGGCTCTCATTCTGACTCTCATATACTGGAGAGTTAACATGCGAATGTCAGGAATTTCATATTTGAGACTGCACAGCTTGTTTCTGTCTTGTGACCGGAATTGTTTGTCCTTTTAGCTGGTTATGAGACATCCGCCTCTCAGTTGCCATTTCAGCCTGAAAACCACCACTGGGATTTGGAAAAAACATGTTCAGTATGCCTGAGGAGAAACTGTTTGCTTGTAAGAAGAAAGACAGGCTTATAGAGTTGGCTGTTCAGATTTCAATTGTGACTTTCATATCAGAGGAAGTTAACAGTGAGATGTCAGGAATGTGAAATTGAGATAACACTGTTTGTTTCTGTCTGAGGCTGGAATTATTTGGTCGACTAGTTGATAATGAGATGTGTGTCAGTCAGATGACATTTCAGTTAAAGTAAGAGTCTGCACTGGCATTTTATAAAGAAGGGATGGGGGTGGACAAAAAACCCAACATTATTCAAGTAAAACATGGGACAGCAGAGCCAGTTATGCTTCCTTTATGAGCTTGATTTATTAATCAAATGAATATGAAACTGTTCTAGACGATAGAATTTTTCAAACTCAACGTGAATTACAGTTTTGGTCAGTAGTAGATGGTCTGACATTGACGCCCAAAGGCTTTGTCGCTATTTCCTCTCTGGCTGTTTGACAAAGTTGACTTTATCATTTGACAAATTTGACCGAGTCAATTAAAATGATTGGTATCCTTCGAATTTTCAATTGCATAAGTTATAATGTCTCCAGAGAGACAGTCACAGAAGTGCATATTAATGTGAATGTTTGCTGCCATATTGGCAAGCATTGTAGGCAGATTATGGGCATGTTTGTTTGGCCCAAAATCTCGAGAGAATCGCGAGGGCTAGGCGTTGCCTACTTTCCTCGCTCATAAGGACGCACTCGCCGTGAAGGAGGAAAGCTGAGGAAGGTCCTAAGCTCCCTCGATCCTTCCCGCTGCAGTGACCCGTATGAGCCAAAATGGCTTGTGTTCGGAGAGAACAGTGCCTGTAATGTGCTTCTCAGGGTTCGAGAATGGAAAAGTGTACGTACATGGAAGTATTTGCTGTTCGAGTGTTTATTTGTATATATAGAGGAGTAGGTGTATTGGATATTTCTGGACATACACTGCTGAAATTTTTTTAATCTCTTGCAGTATAAGTACGCTCTATGAATTATGTCCCTTCACCGTATACGTATGCTCTATGAATTATCATGTCCCTTGAATTGATCGACATGAATCGAGGCCTCACATTTTCGACAAAATTGTCTACAGTTGAACCCGGGGAGCTTTTTTCCATTAAAAAAGTTCCTGTGCCATTCGATATGACACCATGGTTTGTTCTATGAAGTGAAAAACTGATGTGATATCTGAATCGTCAGTTATTTCGTCCATCGGCAACTTCTTCACCGACTCTGGCGCCAGGACGCAGCCATGTTCTTCCGCCTTGCAAGATGATTGGCCGTTTTTGACTCATATGCGAAGCAAAAGTGAGTCTATGTACTCACCCGTGTCGTCCGTCCAGGCGTCCGGGCGTTCATAAAAACTAACGTTGGATTTTTCTTGGAGACTATTAAGTCTATCAACACCCAATTTGGTCAAGGTCAAGGTCACAGGAGCTCTTTAAAGTTGGATTGTATACATATTTTGAAGTGACCTTGACCCTGAACTATGGAAGAAAACTCTTCCAAACTTCATAACATTGTAGTACACATGTTATAATTTAATACTAGGTCACCAGTGTCGTCCGTCCGAGCGTCGGGGCGTCCTGTAATCCATAAAAAACTTTAACGTTACATTTTTCTCAGAGACTATAAGTTTATCAACACCCAATTTGGCATGATGGTGTAGGATGACAAGGGATCAAAAAACATACACAGTGACTTGACCTTGCTTCAAGGTCAAGGTCACAGGAGCTCTTTAAAGTTGGATTGTATACATATTTTGAAGTGACCTTGAACCTGAACTATGGAAGATAACTCTTCCAAACTTCATAACATTGTAGTACACATTTTATACTTTAATCATGAGACACATTTGGTCACATATCATCAAGGTCAAGGTCATTTTGACCCTTATGAAATGTGACCAAAATGGGGTAGTGAACCACTAAAAGTGACCATATCTCATGGTAGAAAGTGCCAATAAGCACCATTGTGCTTCCTATGTCTTGAATTAACAGCTTTGTGTTGCATGACCTTGGATGACCTTGACCTTGGGTCAAGGTCACATGTATTTTTTAAGGGAAAATGTGTAAAGCAGTTCTTAGTGTATGATGTCATTGGTAGGTTTAGTTGTTAGACCTTGACCTTAAAGGTCAACTGAAGGTCAAGGTCATGTAAAGTCTCTGCTTCACAAGGCGACTCTTTTATGTTTCGTGTTTTGTTTATTGCCTGCTACTTAATTAATTGTATTGTATTTAATTTTTCTTTTATTTCAACTGTACAGTGTGCGAGTGTTAGAATGCTTTGTATGAGTGTAGACTTTCTCATTGTAAACGCCATGAGCTTGCCTATTAGGGAAGGTATGTGCGTAGAAATAGTCTGTATTATTATTATTATTAAAAGTCAAGGTCAAGCATGTGAGTTGTATGGGCTTTGCCCTTCTTGTTCTAGCTGTAGGAGTGTCTCACTCGCCCTTGACTAGCCATTCAGGGAGAATTGCGAGATTTGTGGTCAAACAAACGCGCCTTTCATGTGCAATAAGGAGCAACAGAGATCTTTACCATGTGGCTGCCCAGTTGCTGCTGGGAAAATAGCACTCAGATGTTCACTGAACTGCTTTGTGAAGCATTTGGATGTTATAATCTTTGTTATCAAACAAGGAAATTAACATTTTGTTTTTCCTTGATTCAGTTGTCACTTTATCTACTGCCTACAACTTGTACAAGGAGTGATATCTGTTTCCAAACCTGACCCACTTGCTTTTGGAACAAACATCGCAATTTTTATTGTTCATGGTTGTCTTGGCTCTTATGAGGAGTGCAGGCTGATCTCCAAGTTTAATTTGTCCATGTTCAGTACAACAGTTGTTTATCTTGAAGTAATCAAACTTCAGTCAGTAGAATGAAAAATCTTTGTAGAGTCTTGTATGCAGTGATACGCTATGAATGTCCCTTCTGCAGACACCTCAGTTCTACAGCTAACGACGTTTATTCTCAGTGTCGTGGCTGCTAGAAAAGGAAATAAGAAAGTACGCTGTTTTTGGCTTGCATCTATTTGGGGCCAGCTAGTAATGAGAAGTCGGGCACACTGTTGAGATGACCATGGAGTCATGAAACTTTATGACAGTGACATTTCAATCAGAATTGTTGCTCATGCTGGGAGAGCTTGTCAGTTGTTGGGCACACAATTTTGCCTTTACTGTGACCAGTCTGGACAGTTGTCACCAAGCATGAGATAGCCAGGTTTGCAACAACAAAAAATTACTAAGATTTTCCTATCACAAAATTGATTAGATTTTTTAAAATACAAATTTCAGAGATGGCAGCATTTTTGACTCACATGCGAAGCAAAAGTGAGTCTATGTACTGAGCCGTTTCGTCCGTCCGTCCGGGCGTCCGTCCAGGCGTAAAAAACTTAAACGTTGGATTTTTCTCGGAGACTATTAAGTCTATCAACACCAAATGTGGCATGATGGTGTATGATGACAAGGCCTCAAAAAACATACATAGTGACTTGACCTTGCTTCAAGGTCAAGGTCACAGGAGCCATAAATGTGGTCTCAAAAACAGTCATTTTTCACATTTTCCCAATTTTCTCCCACGTTATTGAGAATGGCGACCTTAGCTACAAGTGGTATATAGGTCAAAGCAAGCCCTATCTTTTGATACCAGTTTGGTTGACCTTGCTTCAAGGTCAAGGTCACAGGAGCTCTTCAAAGTTGGATTGTATACATATTTTGAAGTGACCTTGACCCTGAACTATGGAAGATAACTGTTTCAAACTTAATAATTATGTGGGGCACATGTTATACTTTCATCATGAGACACATTTGGTCACATATCATCAAGGTCAAGGTCACTTTGACCCTTATGGAATGTGACCAAAATGGGGTAGTGAACCACTAAAAGTGACTATATCTCATGGTAGAAAGTGCCAATAAGCACCATTGTGCTTCCTATGTCTTGAATTAACAGCTTTGTGTTGCATGACCTTGGATGACCTTGACCTTGGGTCAAGGTCACATGCATTTTGGTAGGAAAAATGTGTAAAGCATTTCTTTGTGTATGATGTCATTGGTAGGTTTGGTTGTTTGACCTTGACCTTGAAGGTCACCTGAAGGTCAAGGTCATATAAAGGTCAAGGTCAAGCATGTGAGTTGTATGGGCTTTGCCCTTCTTGTTTCAAGACATGTAATGAATTTCCTGCTTTGGGGTAAAACTTCAGAAAACAATTACTACGCCCCTAGATGATTTGTGGACAGTTGTAACCATGCATGAGAAAGCTAGGCTTGTGTCAAAATGACAAAGATTTTCCAACCTCAAAATGTCTGTATTTAGCACAAATTTTTCTGAAAAAGCATGTTCAACTGACACAATCAATTTCCTACTTTGGGGTAAAGCTGAAGAAAAAAACACATGACTTAGCCTCATTACAACTCTGCTGGGCGTTTGCTTGCAAACTGTGCCAGCTCCTTTTGCCTGACCTGCCATGTATGGTCACTGTGAACAATCAGTGAGAGTGCCTTGGCCATCCCAACCCTCCTTGGGGGTGCTGTGCTGAGCAAGGTGAACTGCCACAGCCAGTCCTCTGAGTGCCTCTCAGCACCTCATGCTCATGTCACTGCTGCCTCTGTGTTCTCACTCAGTTTGGCCTCAGCCAGGGCAGTCCTGAACTGGCTTCACCTGACACTGTTTGACAGTTTTCACCTACCACTGTGTTGGGTTTCCATTAAATATCACTCTTGGAGTTAATGATTACAATAGTTACTAGGAATATGGGACCCTATATCTTCAAATTAAAAAGTGTGACGTTTGCTTCAAGTCCAAATGAAATTTAGGAGGAAAGGTAGGCATTGAACTAACTTGTATGACTTGGCACAGATGTAGAGAAGGACTCTAGAAAGCAGGCATGATTATAATGATTGTGACAATATTGAAGTTTAGCTTAATCCCAATTGCAGCCCTTCTCTTCCTCTCCAGTCTAAAGACTTCGTTAGCCCCACTCAGGAAAGCCAGTGATGTGAAAATGGTTGAGGAAGGAACCATCATGACCTTAAGTGTAGTAGAACCACTTGAAATGATAACACATTTAAGTCTCTGTAATGACATGCATAACTTCTTGTTATATGTCAGAGGACGAGAGGTTCCTTCGTGTTTGCGCCCTGGATATTGCTTTGATGTACCTGGTTGTACATTCATTTTTCCTGCAGCAGTGTTCAGTGTTGTGCATCTCTGTTTACACTGGGTTCTGCGAAGTTCTGTGTCTTTTAGTGGCAGATGGTGTGTGTGTGTGTCTGTGTGAGTGTGTGTGTATGTGTGTGTGTGAGTGTGTTTGTGTGTTTGTGTGTGTGTGTATGTGTGTGTGTGTTTGTGAGTGTGTGAGCGTGTGTGTGTGTGTGTGTGTGTGTGTGTGTGTGTGTGTGTTTAACCTAATTGTGTATGCAGCAGTAGGTGACAGCAGTGTTTGGTAGTGTGTTTTTTCTGTGTACTCAGATTTCTAATGAAATTGATTTCTTCCTCTTTTTTTTTCTTCTAATGGCAGTTTTTGGAGGTACAGCAAGTGCTACATCTGGCACAACAGTCAAGTTCAACCCCCCTATGGAGAAGGACTCCATGGTGAAGAATGGAGTGAACACCACCATCAGTGTCCGCCATCAGTGCATCACCGCCATGAAGGAGTATGAGAACAAAAGCTTGGAGGTGTGTTGGAAACCTGGCATTGCACACTGTGTAGCTCAGTGTGTGCATGTGAATGCATTTTGTCTAGAGTGCAAAGAGTGCGACTATTTTTTTAAGGGGGCTTGAATGAGCAAGTGTATGTTCATATGCAGGGGTGTTCATATTCACTCACCCTCTTGCCTTAGGCTGGTAAGAATTCCCACAGGTTGATAGTGGAGGAAAATGCCAAGCCACTCACCCAATGAGCTAGTAAAAAAAAAAAGTAGAGCTCTTTGATGCTGTTTCCAACTGTCATTCTTATTTCCGAGGCTCTGTGACTTGATAACAACAGTCATGTTGTCTGTTGCAATGTTGGCCATCTTTTTTGTTATGCAATAACATGCCGTGAGCCTTCCAGTCATATGCAAATGGATTGTTTGTTCACAACAAGAGCAAATTTTATCTTTGATGGATGCACTTGAGATACATAATGCAAGTAAGCCAACGCCATTGGGAAAAAAGTGGAAACAAAGCGACCTAGAAATGAAAAAGAGACAATATGAAAAAGAGAAACAAATCATTAGTTTATAGATAAATGGTACTGTGATTC
>JAWQFJ010026460.1:0-65000 GCA_034096865.1 Theodoxus fluviatilis | reverse complement strand
TCATCTCGATGGTCTTGCAGACTGGGGGTCTGTTTGGAAGCAAGCCAGGAGGGTTTGGCACCGCCACCACCACCACCACTGCCTCCACGGGGTTCGGCTTTGCAGGCACCAGCAACCTCTTTGCCAAGCCCGCCACCTCCACTGCCTTCGGCTTTGGCACCAACACTGGCACCACAGGCTTTGGAGGTGAGTGTGTGTGTGTGTGTGTGTGTGTGTGTGTGTGCGCGCGAGTGTTTTCATTCTGCCACTTGCTGTGTGACAGTCTGTGTGCATGTGTTCAGTTTGCCTTTGGTACATTGATGTGAAACCCCATCTGCAGCTGTTGTCCGTTACCTAGTTTGCCTGATCCTCCACTCCACTTCTCCATGTATGTGTATTTTCCTCCCTACATTTGTCCACCCATCCATTCATCTAACCACCTATGGTCCTGTACGAATATCTTTTTGAGTGTTCATCCAACTCGAAGTTTGTTTGTCATTCTCAAGGACTCTAGAGTTGTACAAGGAAAAGCTGTGGAAGTGTAAATAATGTCATGGAAGTAAAAGGTCTAATGAAAGTCCTGTTAGGTTGAGACTCATGTTAAACTTCTGACTGTTATTTTAAGTGTCCTAATGGTATTGCCAATTCTTCTAGAAAACTCTCCAGTGGGTGTTCTCATTCCAAACTTGATTGCATTTGTGCTCTTTGGGCATTGGATAATCAGAACCAGATCTGAAACATTTTTTGGACAGGAATGTGGCACATGCATTTTCAAAACTGATAAATGTGTATCTGCTTGGCAGCCCCCACAGGAGGGCTGTTCGGCACCAAGCCCACAGGATTTGGAACACCTGGCACTTCCCAGCCTGCCACCGGAAGCTTCGGCTTTGGCAGTGGAGGTGGCTTTGGCACCAGCACGTCGGGCGGTCTGTTTGGCAGCACTCAGAGCAAGCCCCCAACCGGCGGCTTCTTCGGCACCGCTGCCACCAAACCTGCTGGTGGTAAGACAGTGATGTGAACTGTATGGGTATTTGTGGATTGTATGCTACAGCTTGTTTGAGACATGCAGGAAGTGTGTGTATTGGATGCACATGCAGGAAGTGTGTGTATTGGATGCACATGCAGGAAGTGTGTGCATTGGATGCACATGCAGGAAGTGTGTGTATTGGATGCACATGCAGGAAGTGTGTGTATTGGATGCACATGCAGGAAGTGTGTGTATTGGATGCACATGCAGGAAGTGTGTGTATTGGATGCACATGCAGGAAGTGTGTGTATTGGATGCACATGCAGGAAGTGTGTGTATTGGATGCACATGCAGGAAGTGTGTGTATTGGATGCACATGCAGGAAGTGTGTGTATTGGATGCTCATGCAGGAAGTGTGTGTATTGGATGCACATGCAGGAAGTGTGTGTATCGGATGCACATGCAGGAAGTGTGTGTATTGGATGCACATGCAGGATGTGTGTGTATCGGATGCACATGCAGGAAGTGTGTGCATGGGATGCACATGCAGGAAGTGTGTGTATCGGATGCACATGCAGGAAGTGTGTGTATCGGATGCACATGCAGGAAGTGTGTGTATTGGATGCACATGCAGGAAGTGTGTGTATCGGATGCACATGCAGGATGTGTGTGTATCGGATGCACATGCAGGAAGTGTGTGTATTGGATGCACATGCAGGAAGTGTGTGTATTGGATGCACATGCAGGAAGTGTGTGTATTGAATGTTCATGCAGGAAGTGTGTGTATTGGATGCACATGCAGGAAGTGTGTGTATCGGATGCACATGCAGGAAGTGTGTGTATTGGATGCACATGCAGGAAGTGTGTGTATTGGATGCACATGCAGGATGTTTGTGTATCGGATGCACATGCAGGAAGTGTGTGTATTGGATGCACATGCAGGAAGTGTGTGTATCGGATGCACATGCAGGAAGTGTGTGTATTGGATGCACATGCAGGAAGTGTGTGTATTGGATGCACATGCAGGAAGTGTGTGTATTGGATGCACATGCAGGAAGTGTGTGTATTGGATGCTCATGCAGGAAGTGTGTGTATTGGATGCACATGCAGGAAGTGTGTGTATTGGATGCACATGCAGGAAGTGTGTGTATCGGATGCACATGCAGGAAGTGTGTGTATTGGATGCACATGCAGGAAGTGTGTGTATTGGATGCACATGCAGGAAGTGTGAGTATTGGATGCTCATGCAGGAAGTGTGTGTATTGGATGCACATGCAGGAAGTGTGTGTATTGGATGCACATGCAGGAAGTGTGTGTATTGGATGCACATGCAGGAAGTGTGTGTATTGGATGCACATGCAGGAAGTGTGTGTATTGGATGCACATGCAGGAAGTGTGTGTATTGGATGCACATGCAGGATGTGTGTGTATTGAATGCACATGCAGGAAGTGTGTGTGTATTGAATGCACATGCAGGATGTGTGTGTGTATTGGATGCACATGCAGGATGTGTGTGTATTGAATGCACATGCAGGATGTGTGTGTGTATTGGATGCACATGCAGGAAGTGTGGTATTCAGGAAACTGTTGGCTTGCTGAGACGATGGATGGAGCATTTCAAAGATAGCATGGAGGCCCTAAGGCTTTCATGAGAGAAAAATCATCTTTCGACTCTCACTGTAACCTGATCCCACACAGTGGAGAAAAAGATGAAGAAAATATTTTCAAGTTTTTTTTTAGAAGAAAGGTCTTTTTGTGTGTCTGCACAATTCTATGGAAACGTTGTGGCTCCTGAATGAGAGGTGGTCAAACACTGTTTGCTGAAGAAGTTGGTGTCTTGGATGCTGGAAATAAGTGTTCATTTCTTATCATAGGATTTGAGATGCTGAAAAATGCTGCCTAGAAAAAAAATGCTCTTTGTAAATGGCTTCACAAATTCAAAAAAGTCGCTGTGAATTTCTTTTAGCCTATCAGTTTCAAATTCATAAGTGATAGGTCAGTGTATGTATTATTTAGTTAAATGGTTGAATTGTGTGTCTCATGCTGTGAATTTCTTTTAGCCTATCAGTTTCAAATTCATAAGTGATAGGTCAGTGTATGTATTATTTAGTTAAATGGTTGAATTGTGTGTCTCATGCTGTGAATTTCTTTTAGCCTATCAGTTTCAAATTCATAAGTGATAGGTCAGTGTATGTATTATTTAGTTAAATGTTGAATTGTGTGTCTCATGCTGTGAATTTCTTTTAGCCTATCAGTTTCAAATTCATAAGTGATAGGTCAGTGTATGTATTATTTAGTTAAAGGGTTGAATTATGTGTCTCATGCTGTGAATTTCTTTTAGCCTATCAGTTTCAAATTCATAAGTGATAGGTCAGTGTATGTATTATTTAGTTAAAGGGTTGAATTGTGTGTCTCATGCTGTGAATTTCTTTTAGCCTATCAGTTTCAAATTCATAAGTGATAGGTCAGTGTATGTATTATTTAGTTAAATGTTGAATTGTGTGTCTCATGCTGTGAATTTCTTTTAGCCTATCAGTTTCAAATTCATAAGTGATAGGTCAGTGTATGTATTATTTAGTTAAATGTTGAATTGTGTGTCTCATGCTGTGAATTTCTTTTAGCCTATCAGTTTCAAATTCATAAGTGATAGGTCAGTGTATGTATTATTTAGTTAAATGTTGAATTGTGTGTCTCATGCTGTGAATTTCTTTTAGCCTATCAGTTTCAAATTCATAAGTGATAGGTCAGTGTATGTATTATTTAGTTAAATGTTGAATTATGTGTCTCATGCTGTGAATTTCTTTTAGCCTATCAGTTTCAAATTCATAAGTGATAGGTCAGTGTATGTATTATTTAGTTAAATGTTGAATTGTGTCTCATGCTGTGAATTTCTTTAGCCTATCAGTTTCAAATTCATAAGTGATAGGTCAGTGTATGTATTATTTAGTTAAATGTTGAATTGTGTGTCTCATGCTGTGAATTTCTTTTAGCCTATCAGTTTCAAATTCATAAGTGATAGGTCAGTGTATGTATTATTTAGTTAAATGTTGAATTGTGTGTCTCATGCTGTGAATTTCTTTTAGCCTATCAGTTTCAAATTCATAAGTGATAGGTCAGTGTATGTATTATTTAGTTAAATGTTGAATTGTGTGTCTCATGCTGTGAATTTCTTTTAGCCTATCAGTTTCAAATTCATAAGTGATAGGTCAGTGTATGTATTATTTAGTTAAATGTTGAATTATGTGTCTCATGCTGTGAATTTCTTTTAGCCTATCAGTTTCAAATTCATAAGTGATAGGTCAGTGTATGTATTATTTAGTTAAAGGGTTGAATTATGTGTCTCATGCTGTGAATTTCTTTTAGCCTATCAGTTTCAAATTCATAAGTGATAGGTCAGTGTATGTATTATTTAGTTAAAGGGTTGAATTGTGTGTCTCATGCTGTGAATTTCTTTTAGCCTATCAGTTTCAAATTCATAAGTGATAGGTCAGTGTATGTATTATTTAGTTAAATGGTTGAATTGTGTGTCTCATGCTGTGAATTTCTTTTAGCCTATCAGTTTCAAATTCATAAGTGATAGGTCAGTGTATGTATTATTTAGTTAAAGGGTTGAATTATGTGTCTCATGCTGTGAATTTCTTTTAGCCTATCAGTTTCAAATTCATAAGTGATAGGTCAGTGTATGTATTATTTAGTTAAAGGGTTGAATTATGTGTCTCATGCTGTGAATTTCTTTTAGCCTATCAGTTTCAAATTCATAAGTGATAGGTCAGTGTATGTATTATTTAGTTAAAGGGTTGAATTATGTGTCTCATGCTGTGAATTTCTTTTAGCCTATCAGTTTCAAATTCATAAGTGATAGGTCAGTGTATGTATTATTTAGTTAAAGGGTTGAATTATGTGTCTCATGCTGTGAATTTCTTTTAGCCTATCAGTTTCAAATTCATAAGTGATAGGTCAGTGTATGTATTATTTAGTTAAATGGTTGAATTATGTGTCTCATGCTGTGAATTTCTTTTAGCCTATCAGTTTCAAATTCATAAGTGATAGGTCAGTGTATGTATTATTTAGTTAAATGTTGAATTATGTGTCTCATGCTGTGAATTTCTTTTAGCCTATCAGTTTCAAATTCATAAGTGATAGGTCAGTGTATGTATTATTTAGTTAAATGTTGAATTATGAACTGATTGTGTCTCATGCTGTGCATTATTGAGAGAAGTGTTAGTTTCCATCTGCGAGTGGAAACAAGGAAACTGGATAGGGGATTAGATATCCATATAATTTATGACATTTTATGAAATTTCACCCATGTGTGTGTGTTGCAGGGTTTGGCTTTGGACCTCCATTTGGAACCACCAACACCTTTGCTCCAGGTCTTGGAAACCCAGAGGCACAGTGAGTTCCCTTAGTTTCATGTGATGATGCCTTTAAAAAAGTTTTTAATTCAATTTGATTTTTTAAATATACAAATCTTGAGAGTTTTTGTAATGTATGGTCTTTGTTGGGTGTGTGTAGGTGTGTATGTATGTGTGAGTGTGTGTGTGTGTGTGATTGGTTGATCATTTTCAATGCAGGGTTTGTTACTAGAATTCCACGAATATGATTATGTTGCCTGCTGTGTGACTCTTGTATTGAGATGAACCTGGGAAAAGTTCCAGATTGGAAACTCTGAAACTTTATGAATGATATCTGGCTTTCCCTCCTCTTGCTAAAGGGGGTGGGGGGGGGGGGGGGGGGGGGTTATTTTTAATTGATGTCATGAACAGACTTAGAACCTAGTTCTTGGTGATTGCTTGATTTTTGACTAATTTTGTCAGCATTATTTTTTAGAGTAAAATTTGTATTGCTCTGCTTATTACCAAATTATATTGTATGGCTGTTATATGCCACAGTGCTACATGGTGGAAACAAGGTCTATAAAGTAAATACTTTGTGTGGGAATGAAGTGTCAAAGAACGCGAGCCATGGTGGCGATGGAAGGACTGTCTGCATGGCCTGTCTGCCTTTTATTCCCTGCAGGACCTCCATGAGCACTGCCAACCCTGACCAGCTGAAGGCGCAGCTGTTGGCCCTGACTTCAAGTCCCTTTGGGGACTCGCCTCTCTTCTATAACCTGAAAGGGGTCAGTGGTGTGGACATTCTCCCTGCTTTGCTGAATGGATTTCATCCTTGCAGAGAAAGATTCAACTTGGAATTAGGATGGGAAAAGTGTGGCTGTAATGTTCAATTTTGCACCACTTTTTCGTCTCAAATAGAAGTCAACTTGCAATTTGGATTGGAATTGTGTGGGTGTAATGATGCACTTCTTGCATTTGATCAGGTGTGATGTCCGTCTGGCAGTGGGTGGAGCCAGATGTTGGTTCTTATAAGGTGTTGTAGTAGCAAATCACACCTACACATAATGACTTAAGAGGATTTATGTGTGTCATTTGTAACTTAATTAATGTAGCAGACCTGCCTACTCTCCCGAATAAATCGGGAGACTCCCGATTTAGGCCTGTATCTTCCGACCTCCCGATTAGGCTTTGAATTCTCCCGATTTCAATAGCAGTGAAAACCACCACCACCACCACCCACCACCACCCCGCTCTCACGTTTCGGCTGATCTGTAAGCGCTCCTATAGGGCCATCTCCCCTCCCCCCCCCGCTCTCATGTTGTGGCTGAGCTCGAAGCTCCTATAGGGCCGACCTCCACCCACCCCCGCTATCACGTTTTGGTTGAGCCCCCTTCTCCCCCCACCCCCACTCCCACCCCACCCCCCCACGGACCCAGGCCTGTTTTTCAGAATCTCCCAAATTGGCCTTAGGGGGGGGTAGGCAGGTCTGATGTAGCTTTTTGGAGTAGATTGCATGTGTTTTGATAAAAGAAAGTGAGCTCTATTAACTCTTAACGTCCTATAAGGAATTTCACAACTACAAGCCCCAGTCAAATAAGGTTTTAAAGAAAATGAAACATAGCAAGGTTAATTTGTTTAAAAAAATTCCTACTTTAGTCAAAAGTAAATGTTGGTCATTCTAAGATCAAGTACAAAGTGTTTTTGATATTTTTTTTTGCTTACTTTGCATGTAATTCGCATGATTAGGATTTAGACTAACGAGTGGTTAGGAGCGGTACAGGATGTTAAGAGTTGAAATATGAATCATTTGTACTCTGACCTCCTCTTCTCCTTTGTAAAAAGAGTTGACAGGCCCAGATCAATTATGAGTTGGGACCATTTTTAATTTGTTGTCAACTGCAGTTTGTTTTGTGGTTGGAAAGTGCTGTCCATGCGTGGTTCTCTGCATGCTGCCAGGACTCGGCCAAGCGCGAGGAGAGGCTCAAGCCCACCAACCCCGCCATCCAGAAGGAGCTGATGGCCAGACAGTACAAGGTGTCCCCCTCCCCCTCCCCCCGCATCCGCCCCAAGATGAGGCAGGGACTCGCCCACACCAACTACAAGGTCAGAGCTTCATTTGTTACATGTGTATGTATGAACAACATTGATGTGTAGATATATGCTTACTGATATGAGAAAAATTTGCTTGGATAATTGCATTGTCACAAACATATTTGTGTTTTAAAAGTTTTATATGTAGTATGAGCGTTATAAACTGTAACAACTATCATGAACTCTTAAATCGGTACGTTAATTTTTTTCTAACGCCGGTTGCACAAGATGCAGCTTTGGACATGAAATGAGGAGCCATGGGTTTGTAAGTTTGTGTGTCTGTCCCACCCCCAGCCTCAACCTTGGCTGGATTTTTGTTTTACAGTAAAATCTTAAATGAATAGTTATTGTAAGTTTTAGTTTCAATGTATTCTTTACATATTTTATGAATCACACACAATGCCTGCCAAAAAGGAGCACTTTCGATTACAAGCGAAAATTGCTGAAGCTGCGAGAGTGACAGAAAGACTGTCTGCAAGGCCTGACCATCTTGTTTCTGCCCGCAGAGCCAGCTCTTTGAGGGCATAGAGGATGACGACGACTTCGGCTTTGGGCAGGACACCTTTGTTCCTCGAAGCAACATCAAGCGCCTGGTCCTGAAGAACAAGTCTGACACCAACTCCAGCGCCGGGGGCCGCGCTCAGTCTACCGAGCCACTCCAAGACAGCCAGTCTCTTCCCACCTCCACCCCCCGCCCCACCTCCCACTTCGCTGCCCAGCCCCCTCCCCACCCTGACCTTGAGGGAACCCCCACTGGTCGTCCTGTGGGCAGCAGGTCAGTCAGCTGCAGTGGAGGAGTTTTGAGTTATTTATTGACTCACATGCGAAGCAAAAGTGAGTCTATGTACTCAGCCGTGTTGTTCGTCCGTCCGTCCGTCCGGGCGTAAAAAACTTAAACGTTGGATTTTTCTCGGAGACTATTAAGTCTATCAACACCAAATGTGGCATGATGGTGTATGATGACAAGGCCTCAAAAAGCATACACAGTGACTTGACCTTGCTTCAAGGTCAAGGTCACAAGAGCCATAAATGTGGTCTCAAAAACAGTCATTTTTCACATTTTCCCAATTTTCTCCCACGTTATTGAGAATGGCAACCTTAGCTACAAGTGGTATATAGGTCAAAGCAAGCCCTATCTTTTGATACCAGTTTGGTTGACCTTGCTTCAAGGTCAAGGTCACAGGAGCTCTTCAAAGTTGGATTGTATACATATTTTGAAGTGACCTTGACCCTGAACTATGGAAGATAACTGTTTCAAACTTAATAATTATGTGGGGCACATGTTATACTTTCATCATGAGACACATTTGTTCACATATCATCAAGGTCAAGGTCACTTTGACCCTTATGAAATGTTACCAAAATGGGGTAGTGAACCACTAAAAGTGACTATATCTCATGGTAGAAAGTGCCAATAAGCACCATTGTGCTTCCTATGTCTTGAATTAACAGCTTTGTGTTGCATGACCTTGGATGACCTTGACCTTGGGTCAAGGTCACATGTATTTTGGTAGGAAAAATGTGTAAAGCATTTCTTTGTGTATGATGTCATTGGTAGGTTTAGTTGTTTGACCTTGACCTTGAAGGTCATCTGAAGGTCAAGGTCATATAAAGGTCAAGGGCAAGCATGTGAGTCGTATGGGCTTTGCCCTTCTTGTTTTGTAAGCCTGACACTGGTGATTGTTGTTTTGATGATCATGTGTAAGTGAACAGTGCTGCAATGTACAGTGTCCCATACCACTGATTTCTGCCCCTTGCTGCCATTCCCATACCAACCTTGTTGCCAGCCAAGTCCCAGCTGCTCTCTCTGCTGTTTCCCTTGTCCAACTTACCGTTCTAAATTTTGCAGTCATGTGACGTTGCCAGAGCAGAGTTGCCTGTTGTTTCCCGACACAGTTACTAAATATAGAACAACACATTTGAGTTGGAAAGCTGCAGAGTTGACCCACACCTTCATGGGGAGGTATGGCATGGTATGGGAGTGGCTGCAAGGATGGAATTTAGCATTATGGGACATACATCAAAATCTCCATCAGCTTTCTTCATGGCCTGTCTTTGGACAGTTGCGACAATTGTAGCCAGCACAACATAGAAGATTTCTACATAGGTGAGACAAAAAGGCATATGAGGAAGAGAGTAGGAGAGCACCAGCAGGGGTCATCTCCTGTGAGCTAATAACACCCAGACAGAGCACTACTTCACCGAAGACAACATCTCGACGCTGGAGAATGAGGTGAACTGGTTCTGCAGAGGGCTTAAGGAGGCCATCCACATCATGGCCACCTAGCCAATGCTCAACAGAAACAGGGGGAGGCATGTCCTGCTGGCAGTTACAACTCCCTCATTCAGTTACGTGTCGTGAGTTCATCTCACTGGCCTGTGGCCTGAACACCAAGTCACGTCAGTCTTAGAGCGCTGAAGAAGCGGGGCGGAAGCCCTGTGAAAGTTACGCCTGAGTGGCACATTTTTCGTTGTTGAGTGTAATGTGTAGAATTTATCTATCATGTGTAAACCTGTTTTCTTGTTTTTCTTTTGTTAGGAATCCCCAGCTGGACGTTTTGATGAGGCTGAAGAAGGCCAACAGACTCACCACGGCAAGTGCAGAGAGCTCCCCCGCTGTGTTTGCAGGGGAGACGCCCAGCCACTTCTCCAAGACCTCTCCTAGAGGCATTGTTCAGGACCAAAACTCACCTCCACTGCCCGACTCAACGCAGCCTGAAGTTGAGGAGGTTGGTGATGCTCTGTCTTTGCAGTGATGAGGCAGGTTGTGGATGGGTTAGAGTGTGTGTGTGGTGTGTGTGTGTGTGCGTGCATGCATGCATGCATGTGTATGTGTGTGCATGAGCCGATTGAGGATCAACATTTATGTACCCATGATATATGTGCAAGTGATGCATTGCATTGTTTCATTTCAATTCTGTTTATCTATTCATCTGTCCATCCATCCTTCCTTCTCTCATTTTCCCACTTTCCCCTCCACTATCCTTCCCACCCTCATCCCATCACCCTGTGCCTCTTCATTCTTCCCTCCACTATCCTTCCCACCCTCATCCCATCACCCTGTGCCTCTTCATTCTTCCCTCCACTATCCTTCCCACCCTCATCCCATCACCCTGTGCTTCTTCATTCTTCCCTCCACTATCCTTCCCACCCTCATCCCATCAGCCTGTGCCTCTTCATTCTTCCCTCCACTATCCTTCCCACCCTCATCCCATCACCCTGTGCCTCTTCATTCTTCCCTCCACTATCCTTCCCACCCTCATCCCATCAGCCTGTGCCTCTTCATTCTTCCCTCCACTATCCTTCCCACCCTCATCCCATCAGCCTGTGCCTCTTCATTCTTCCCTCCACTATCCTTCCCACCCTCATCCCATCACCCTGTGGCTCTTCATTCTTCCCTCCACTATCCTTCCCACCCTCATCCCATCAGCCTGTGCCTCTTCATTCTTCCCTCCACTATCCTTCCCACCCTCATCCCATCACCCTGTGCCTCTTCATTCTTCCCTCTACTATCCTTCCCACCCTCATCCCATCACCCTGTGCCTCTTTATTCTTCCCTCCACTATCCTTCCCACCCTCATCCCATCACCCTGTGCCTCTTCATTCTTCCCTCCACTATCCTTCCCACCCTCATCCCATCACCCTGTGCCTCTTCATTCTTCCCTCCACTATCCTTCCCACTCTCATCCCATCACCCTGTGCCTCTTCATTCTTCCCTCCACTATCCTTCCCACCCTCATCCCATCACCCTGTGCCTCTTCATTCTTCCCTCCACTATCCTTCCCACCCTCATCCCATCACCCTGTGCCTCTTCATTCTTCCCTCCACTATCCTTCCCACCCTCATCCCATCACCCTGTGCCCCTTCATTCTTCCCTCCACTATCCTTCCCACCCTCATCCCATCACCCTGTGCCTCTTCATTCTTCCCTCCACTGTCCTTCCCACCCTCATCCCATCACCCTGTGCCTCTTCATTCTTCCCTCCACTATCCTTCCCACCCTCATCCCATCACCCTGTGCCTCTTCATTCTTCCCTCCACTGTCCTTCCCACCCTCATCCCATCACCCTGTGCCTCTTCATTCTTCCCTCCACTATCCTTCCCACCCTCATCCCATCACCCTCTGCCTCTTCATTCTTCCCTCCACTGTCCTTCCCACCCTCATCCCATCAGCCTGTGCCTCTTCATTCTTCCCTCCACTATCCTTCCCACCCTCATCCCATCACCCTGTGGCTCTTCATTCTTCCCTCCACTATCCTTCCCACCCTCATCCCATCACCCTGTGCCTCTTCATTCTTTCCTCCACTATCCTTCCCACCCTCATCCCATCACCCTGTGCCTCTTCATTCTTCCCTCCACTATCCTTCCCACCCTCATCCCATCACCCTGTGCTTCTTCATTCTTCCCTCCACTATCCTTCCCACCCTCATCCCATCACCCTGTGCCTCTTCATTCTTTCCTCCACTATCCTTCCCACCCTCATCCCATCATCCTGTGCTTCTTCATTCTTCCCTCCACTATCCTTCCCACCCTCATCCCATCACCGTGTGCCTCTTCATTCTTCCCTCCCAGTCATTTACTTTGTTGCCAAGGTTTCACAAAAAAAGACTTGTACATTTGCAGGATAGCCAGTCTTTCCACCCAGCGGGGATTGTGCTGACTCGGGTGGGCTACTACACAGTGCCTTCAATGGAGACGCTGGCAGAGATGGTGGATGAGAACGGGGACTGCTTTGTCCAAGACTTCACTGTCGGCCGTGAGAATTATGGCAGCATCTTCTTCCCTGGTGTCACCAACGTCACCAACCTCAACCTGGATGAAATAGGTAAGAATGTGTTGCTTTGTGTATGTGCTGTCATGTGTGTTTGTAGGTGGATGTAAGTGTGAGGATGGTTAATTCATATGTGTGATGTGTGACTGTGTGTGGTTGTTTGCACCATCACTCTGAAATTGCTGACTTTCCAGCCTGATTGCAAAGTCGAACGCAGTATGAGTGTTCAATGACTATGTTGGTTGTTCCTTGGGCTCAAGGATGACTTGGGCTGTGCATCTTTCTGTGGGACCAGAGGTGGCTCTGCAGGCCATTCCAGACAAGTGGAGGCAGGAACTGATGGCACTGTTCCTCCAGTGATGTTGCCAGGACTGACTCGATTCAGACCCCTTTCCTGGGCTGTGTGGGCCTGGCTCAGTGTCCAAAGTTCTCTGTGACACACACAATGATGAAATTATTGTGTTTTTTAAATTTAAATTTTATATTTTAAGACAAAAGACATGTTAATTCTAAAATGGAGAAATGTAGAGTGCAATGCAAGGTTAAAGCATGACAAAGCCATGTAGTGTGTGGGGTCGCTATAAAGAGAAGACTATTATATCTACATGCTCAATGCATTTTCATCTGCCATTGAGGGAATTTCTTTAAACTGGATACCAATAACATTGCTCTGGTTGCTGACAGAGTATTTGTACACTTTAAAGGCCCTTTTTGACTCGCATGCGAAGCAAAAGTGAGTCTATGTACTGAGCCGTGTCGTCCGTCCGTCCGTCCGGGCGTCCGGGCGTAAAAAACTTTAACGTTGGATTTTTCTCGGAGACTATTAAGTCTATCAACACCAAATGTGGCATGATGGTGTATGATGACAAGGCCTCAAAAAACATACATAGTGACTTGACCTTGCTTCAAGGTCAAGGTCACAGGAGCCATAAATGTGGTCTCAAAAACAGTCATTTTTCACATTTTCCCAATTTTCTCCCACGTTATTGAGAATGGCAACCTTAGCTACAAGTGGTATATAGGTCAAAGCAAGCCCTATCTTTTGATACCAGTTTGGTTGACCTTGCTTCAAGGTCAAGGTCACAGGAGCTCTTCAAAGTTGGATTGTATACATATTTTGAAGTGACCTTGACCCTGAACTATGGAAGATAACTGTTTCAAACTTAATAATTATGTGGGGCACATGTTATACTTTCATCATGAGACACATTTGTTCACATATCATCAAGGTCAAGGTCACTTTGACCCTTATGAAATGTGACCAAAATGGGGTAGTGAACCACTAAAAGTGACTATATCTCATGGTAGAAAGTGCCAATAAGCACCATTGTGCTTCCTATGTCTTGAATTAACAGCTTTGTGTTGCATGACCTTGGATGACCTTGACCTTGGGTCAAGGTCACATGTATTTTGGTAGGAAAAATGTGTAAAGCATTTCTTTGTGTATGATGTCATTGGTAGGTTTAGTTGTTTGACCTTGACCTTGAAGGTCACCTGAAGGTCAAGGTCATATAAAGGTCAAGGTCAAGCATGTGAGTCGTATGGGCTTTGCCCTTCTTGTTTTGTTTTTGTTTTGTTTTTGTTTTGTTTTGTTGTTTGGGTGCCTGTTTTCATCACACGCTTATTCAAACAGGCAAAAATCATCAACTAATGCACTCGTCCTAACAAATTTAGTACTGTATTGAGGTGAATTTGTAGCTCTCTGTGATTGATAAATAATCTGAAAATTGCCTGAGGTTTCTGACAGATTCTATTTGGATTGACCCATCTCATTTCTCTGTGAATTCACCTTGCAGTGCATTTCCGGAGGAAGGAGGTGGTGGTCTACCCAGACGATGACAACAAACCCCCCCTGGGAGAGGGGCTGAACCGCACTGCGGAGGTCACGCTGGACTGTGTGTGGCCCGTAGACAAGACCACCGGAACTCCCATCAAGGTCTGTAGATCTGTACAGGCGTGGTGCCATCTTGGGCTTTATCCACTGCAGCATGGCTCTGTGGCCCAGTGGTGAGTGTGCTGGACCTGCAGTTGCTTGCAGCTAGTGGGTGCAGTGTTTGGAGCTGCTCAGTTCCCCAAGTTGCATCCTTGACCAATGTGCTTCACTCACATCGCTCCTCCCCACCCAGGAGTAAAACTGTGAGGGCAGTGATGGCACTCTATAGTGGGATTAACCCTTGTATGTGGCCATGAGTCAGAATGGGGTTTGCATACTCCCCAGGGAGTGGAGTTGGTGCTGGTACCTGACTGTGCATCCTGTCTATCTCTCTGTGAGTCAGCAGGTGCCAGTGAAGGATTGATCAAGCTGTCCAGTGATCAGGGGGTAAAGTGTAAAGTGGTTTGAGGCCCAGACATGGGTGATAGGTTGCTATACAAGATTACACCTTCACCCTTACACCAGGCAGTATGGGCATTGCATGTGATTTTTAGGTCAAGATGTAATACTGTGTTGAATACTGAAAGAGGAGAATGTAGTCGGATTCAGAAGGCTGTCAAACTCTATGTGAACATAACTTGGAATCCATGATGCTGAACAATGTGTATACCTCATGGCAATGTTAATCAGCTGTGAAGACAAGGCAGATTTGCTGGCTGTGCAGGTAGTGACGCCATAGTTGTCACCTCTTATCTTGACAATACCTTGCCCTTGCTTTGTGCTACGAGAAGAATTGCATGCAGCCTGTGCTGCGACGATACTGGAGGCATGACTACAAAGAGGTTACAGGAACTACAAAATGCTGTACAGATATGTATTCTAAGAGTTCCATGGTTATGTGCTTGAACTGACATGAAATGTTCTTTGAACTCATACACTTCACTGTGACGGTACAGGAAACGGGCTGAGGTACCTGGGCTACCAGGAGTGCATAGGGACTTCATAGTGTTGTAAAGATGTGTACTCGTGTATTGTCATATGTCTGGCGTTAGGTTCAAGCCAGTTCCAAACCCTGACTTGACTGTGTTAGTACCGGACATGGAGAGGCTGAGTGTGACAAGTCGCCTTTTTCCTTAAAATTATTTAGATCTAGTTCGTTATTTGTCTAGGGGAATAAACCAGAAAGACTACTCGCACACCTTCATTCTCTCATTCAAACCAGGAATATTATACGTCTGCAATGAGAGAATGGGACCATCATGTGAAATCAAAAATGTTTTAATTTCTCTTTACCAATAAAGATCTATGAATGTAATATATGTGAGGATAACTCTAAACCCCAATCCCAATTAAGAAAATACTCTGCCAGACCAGGTTATAAATTATGTACTTATCTGTTTGGATGAAACATTTTGGAATAGGCTCACACACGCCAACTCTCCATCCACTCACACGCTTACACCAGCGGTGTGGAACACAGCTCGACGAAACTGGGGAAGTGAACAGGGTTAATCCAAGGTGGATACACAGTCATATAATCACCACGATGAAAATACTTCCATTGCTAGGATGGGGACCATTCTTCATCCCAGCAGACTTGTTTGGAGGAGACAGTTCTTACGACGATAGTAGGCAGATAACATGGGTAGACTTCATGTCATTGACATCAAATCTCCGAGACGGAAGGGAATCATATCATTTCTCAGTCTATCAGGAACTACCAGTCAACGGCAACGTCTTGTGACGGTTATGGTAGCCGTTAGGTGTACTGGTTCACGCTGGCGCAAACGACAGGGTCTCACATTTTCTATTTCTTGAATTCTTTGTTTACCATTGATGATGTAGAGGGGTCCCTATAATTCTTCCTAAATATAATTATCTATCTTCAAAACACGGAACAGGTCGCGAAGTACCACGGGGGTCTGTTCAGTAAAAACAAATGTTGACGCGCGCCTCGAATCACATTATTCTCGGGTATTTATAAGTTCTCAAGCATTGATGCGTCACAATTAAGTCACGTGTCCTTCTTTCATGATAGCTGATTGCCTCTTTCAAGAGGTACATACATCACAATGTAGGATGACTCATGGCTTTATTATCCAATAGCCACTCTTGTTCAATTCTTCCCTACACATTGTACTCGCGTGTCTCTCTCTCCTGATCCATGATTCATGGCTTTATTATCCAGTAGCCATTCGAGGGAGATCTACTGCTTAGGATCCACCTTCCATCCAATTACCTGTCAGGTTACGTCTAATTCAAAAATCAACGTCATTGGAATGTTCCACGTAGCAACGTCATCATTCGATCTTGGATTGCCCTCCGTGAAGAACTGAAAATTTGATCTCCCAAATCAATTTTCTTTATTCCTCATTACACTGGTCTGGCAGTTGTCTCCATAACTACTCAACTATTGTCTGGCAGAGATTTAACCCATCCCATTTAACAATGAATAAATTGAAGTGGGAGAAAGCATGGTTTCGTCACACTGAGGTCTTTAGGTTACGAGAAGTGCATAGGGACTTCATAGTGTTGGATAGATCTGTATTTGAGTATTCTATTGTCATGTGCCTGGATTATGATCAAGCCAATTCCAGTCCCTGACTTGACCTTCCTTTACAGGAAACAGAGAGGCTGAGGTCCCTGGGTTACCAGGAGAAGATAGAGGAGAGCTCTGCCAGGATGGGAGCTAAGTTTGTGGACTACAGACCTGAAACTGGATCCTGGGTTTTCCAGGTGAGCATGGGCTAGGGAAATGAATGTGTGTGTGTGTGTGTCTCTGTGTGTGTGTCTCTGTGTGTGTATTTGTGTGTGTGTGTTTGTGTGTGTGAGTCTGTGTGTGTGTGATTGTGTGTGTGTGTGTGTGTGTCATTGTGTGTGTGTGTGTGAGAGGTGAGTGAGTGAGTGTGAGAGAGAGAGAGAGAGAGAGAGAGAGAGAGAGAGAGAGAGAGATTATTTCTTGAGTATTCTATATTCTGTGATCAGTTCTTTGTGTTTCACAAAAAGTTATGACAAACCTCACTTTTCACTATTAAGAAAGGGCAGATTTTGACTGTCATTCATGAGACCAATTTTGATGTTCCATACGCTGTGTAGATATTGTTCCTTTTGCAGCAGCTCTTGTATTTATTGTCCCATTATTGACTCATCTTCCCTGTCGACTCTCAGGTGAAGCACTTCTCCAAGTATGGGCTGCTGGACGACTCGGATGAGGAAGACCTGACTGAGGCTGAAAAGAAAAAATTGAAGCTGGCCCAGCAACAGCAACTGGCTGTCCAGGTCAGTCCAGGGGGAGAGAGAGAGAGAGAGAGAGAGAGAGAGAGAGAGAGAGAGAGAGAGAGAGAGAGAGAGAGAGAGAGAGAGAGAGAGAGAGAGAGAGAGAGAGAGAGAGAGAGAGAGAGAGAGAGAGAGAGAGAGAGAGAGAGAGAGAGAGAGAGAGAGAGAGAGAGAGAGAGAGAGAGAGAGAGAGAGAGAAGAGTAGAGAGGCAGAGGACTAGGCAGACATAGACTAGATATACAGACTAGACAGACTTACAGGCAGACAACATGTATGTGAGTGCATCATGTGTATGAGACCTATATTGTGCATGTGTGGGCACCTGCCCATTTCTATCTCATGTGTCTTTCTCTGTCTCTTTGTGTATGTCTGCCTATCAGTCTGTCTCCCTTGGTGTCTCAGTCTTTCAGCAAAAGTGATAGGATCATTTGAGGACAAGGAAGACATAACCGAAACGCAATCCATTTAGAGTGGCTAAGAACCAACAGTCGGTTGGAAAACTTTACAGGGAGGGGAGATTGTGTGTTGTCCTGATGCCTGTGGCATGCAGTCTCACTTGAAGTTTCTGTCAGCTGTGACAGTGGGATGTAAGATGAACAGGGGATTTAGATGTACATGTAGACCAGACTGACAATATGAGGCAGCTTTCCCAGGACTGTGGATATACATGTACAATCCAAAAGACATTCTGGTCAGTCAATCAGTTCTTGTAATAAACTGGTTTCCAAACTCCGACACTGTCTGCATTTTTGTCACAATTTTCATACAGATTCCTGTATAATGACAGCAGTTACTTAAAAATAACACCAGAAATGCCCTTCAGATTGCTTTGGATTGCATATCCTCCATCGTCCTGGGAAACCCACCTCTGATGATGTGAAATATCTGCACGATTAGACTACAGTACTGTTACTTTGGTGTTATGTTACCTTCTCCTCATCCTTGCAGAGGCAAATGTGCTGTTGGAAGTGATTTTGCTGGAACCTTCGTTGTTACCTTTGTTTCTTCACCTGCAGAAACAGCGAGTGCCATTGGAGGCACAGCAGAAGATGGATGCCCAGGGAAAGGTCGTGATGGCGGAGAAAGGAGCAGACGCCATGCAGAAGGACGGCTCCAGTGTGCCTCCCTCTGCAGACCTCTCCTTTGCTGAAGACCTCGACACCGACATGACTGACATCGATCATGAACCCCAGCTTGGAGACTTTGCCGACATGTCAGGTGAGAGCAGAGGCTGCTGTGTGGAGATGGCATTAATATGAGGGAGTAAAAGCAAGAACTGAGCCTGTTTGTGTGTGGTACATTTGGTTTTATGGCTGGCTTTAGGGTGGAGGGGCAATCTTGGGCTATGCTTGATGCAATAACTTATGCTGTATGAAGACAATGTTTAAAATTGTATTTTCATACTGATTGGAAATTATTTTTGTTGCTTTAGAGTGAACTTGTGAAAAATTAGGAGTAATGAGCTTCATAACTCAAGCAACCATGCTGCAGTTCTGAAGATGAATTTCTAATGGGCCTTTTTTCTTTCTTTCTTTCTTTCTTTCGTTCTTTCTTTCTTTCGTTCTTTCTTTCTTTCTTTTTGACTCACATGCGAAGCAAAAGTGAGTCTATGTACTGAGCCGTGTCGTCCGTCCGTCCGTCCGTCCGGGCGTCCGTCCGTCCGGGCGTAAAAAACTTAAACGTTGGATTTTTCTCGGAGACTATTAAGTCTATCAACACCAAATGTGGCATGATGGTGTATGATGACAAGGCCTCAAAAAACATACATAGTGACTTGACCTTGCTTCAAGGTCAAGGTCACAGGAGCCATAAATGTGGTCTCAAAAACAGTCATTTTTCACATTTTCCCAATTTTCTCCCACGTTATTGAGAATGGCGACCTTAGCTGCAAGTGGTATATAGGTCAAAGCAAGCCCTATCTTTTGATACCAGTTTGGTTGACCTTGCTTCAAGGTCAAGGTCACAGGAGCTCTTCAAAGTTGGATTGTATACATATTTTGAAGTGACCTTGACCCTGAACTATGGAAGATAACTGTTTCAAACTTAATAATTATGTGGGGCACATGTTATACTTTCATCATGAGACACATTTGTTCACATATCATCAAGGTCAAGGTCACTTTGACCCTTATGAAATGTGACCAAAATGGGGTAGTGAACCACTAAAAGTGACTATATCTCATGGTAGAAAGTGCCAATAAGCACCATTGTGCTTCCTATGTCTTGAATTAACAGCTTTGTGTTGCATGACCTTGGATGACCTTGACCTTGGGTCAAGGTCACATGTATTTTGGTAGGAAAAATGTGTAAAGCATTTCTTTGTGTATGATGTCATTGGTAGGTTTAGTTGTTTGACCTTGACCTTGAAGGTCACCTGAAGGTCAAGGTCATATAAAGGTCAAGGTCAAGCATGTGAGTCGTATGGGCTTTGCCCTTCTTGTTTCTTTCTTTCTCTTGTAATCCACCTGAATTTTCCTTGAGATTCAGAGTGTATCTCACAAGGCTTAATGTTATTACTACAGATAACAGATGCTAGGAGCCTGTGATGTAAATACCATCCCTTTCCATTTCTTGTTTGCAGCTCTTGTGGTCCAAGATGAGAATCTCTCAAACAAATGATAAAGTTCATGAAAGCAGATTGCTGTAGTAATAAAAAATTGTCCATGAAGCTGATGATGGGATGCTGTTCCTTTTCTGTCTAAATGCAGAAATTTGTCTGATCTTGAACACCCAAGTTGTCACTTTGGAATTTTCTGAGAAGCTTTGCTCTAAGCAGGAGTCGGGCGCTCTCCACGGTGGAAGCATGCGATGTCACTCGGTGCCACTTGTGGCTCTCATGACCTCTCACCTGCATGACTGGATGGCAAACCCTCAAACGTTGCGATTTCTTGCCACATCGTTTGCCTAGGATAAGGAACACTTGGATGATTTTCATGCTTTATTGCATGTATACATTTTCTTCTTTTTGTAGCAAAAAAGATGTTGATAGAGGATGCAGATGATGTCTATGTCATTAACATAATTTCTCCTTCTCCCTTCCTCTTCTCCTCTTACCACACATGCACACACACACATACGCACATACACACACACATACGCACACACGCACACACACACACATACGCACACACACAAGCACACACACACACACACACACTCACACACATACGCACACACACAAGCACACACACACACACACACACACACACACACACACACACACACACACACACACACACACACACACACACACACACACACACACTCCTAATCCCTTCCCACTCTTTTCCCTCATATGCTTCTCCTCATTCACTGTTGTCATCATGATGACATCATTGATGTGGTTGCAGAGAAGGAGATGGAGGAGCCAGCCTCCCACCGCCTTGCCAGCAGTCTGGGCCTCAGTGCGGAGCAGGTGCAGCTGATGAAGGCGTCCTTCTTTGCGGATGATGACTTGGCATCGGAGCTGGCCAAAGGTAAAGCCAGTGCTGCTGGAGGGGGGTGGCCTGATTGTCATGCTGTGCTTGCAATAGTAATCCAAGCACTATGGGCCCTGCAGGGCTTTGACTGGGGGTGGCCTGATTGTCATGCTGTGCTTGCAATAGTAATCCAAGCACTATGGGCCCTGCAGGGCTTTGACTGGGGGTGGACTGATTGTCATGCTGTGCTTGCAATAGTAATCCAAGCACTATGGGCCCTGCAGGGCTTTGACTGGGGGTGGCCTGATGGTCATGCTGTGCTTGCAATAGTAATCCAAGCACTATGGGCCCTGCAGGGCTTTGACTGGGGGTGGACTGATTGTCATGCTGTGCTTGCAATAGTAATCCAAGCACTATGGGCCCTGCAGGGCTTTGACTGGGGGTGGACTGATTGTCATGCTGTGCTTGCAATAGTAATCCAAGCACTATGGGCCCTGCAGGGCGTTGACTGGGGGTGGCCTGATGGTCATGCTGTGCTTGCAATAGTAATCCAAGCACTATGGGCCCTGCAGGGCGTTGACTGGGGGTGGCCTGATTGTCATGCTGTGCTTGCAATAGTAATCCAAGCACTATGGGCCCTGCAGGGCTTTGACTGGGGGTGGACTGATTGTCATGCTGTGCTTGTAATAGGAATCCAAGCACTATGGGCCCTGCAGGGCTTTGACTGGGGGTGGCCTGATTGTCATGCTGTGCTTGCAATAGTAATCCAAGCACTATGGGCCCTGCAGGGCTTTGACTGGGGGTGGCCTGATTGTCATGCTGTGCTTGTAATAGGAATCCAAGCACTATGGGCCCTGCAGGGCTTTGACTGGGGGTGGCCTGATTGTCATGCTGTGCTTGTAATAGGAATCCAAGCACTATGGGCCCTGCAGGGCGTTGACTGGGGGTGGCCTGATTGTCATGCTGTGCTTGCAATAGTAATCCAAGCACTATGGGCCCTGCAGGGCTTTGACTGGGGGTGGACTGATTGTCATGCTGTGCTTGTAATAGGAATCCAAGCACTATGGGCCCTGCAGGGCGTTGACTGGGGGTGGCCTGATTGTCATGCTGTGCTTGCAATAGTAATCCAAGCACTATGGGCCCTGCAGGGCTTTGACTGGGGGTGGCCTGATGGTCATGCTGTGCTTGCAATAGGAATCCAAGCACTATGGGCCCTGCAGGGCGTTGACTGGGGGTGGCCTGATTGTCATGCTGTGCTTGCAATAGTAATCCAAGCACTATGGGCCCTGCAGGGCTTTGACTGGGGGTGGCCTGATTGTCATGCTGTGCTTGCAATAGTAATCCAAGCACTATGGGCCCTGCAGGGCTTTGACTGGGGGTGGCCTGATTGTCATGCTGTGCTTGCAATAGGAATCCAAGCACTATGGGCCCTGCAGGGCGTTGACTGGGGGTGGCCTGATTGTCATGCTGTGCTTGTAATAGGAATCCAAGCACTATGGGCCCTGCAGGGCGTTGACTGGGGGTGGCCTGAT
Organism: Theodoxus fluviatilis; assembly: GCA_034096865.1. Lineage (NCBI taxonomy): Eukaryota > Metazoa > Mollusca > Gastropoda > Cycloneritida > Neritidae > Theodoxus > Theodoxus fluviatilis. The sequence continues at coordinate 42,755 of JAWQFJ010026460.1, read as the reverse complement.
TGTCATGCTGTGCTTGCAATAGTAATCCAAGCACTATGGGCCCTGCAGGGCGTTGACTGGGGGTGGCCTGATTGTCATGCTGTGCTTGCAATAGTAATCCAAGCACTATGGGCCCTGCAGGGCGTTGACTGGGGGTGGCCTGATTGTCATGCTGTGCTTGCAATAGTAATCCAAGCACTATGGGCCCTGCAGGGCGTTGACTGGGGGTGGCCTGATTGTCATGCTGTGCTTGCAATAGTAAATCCAAGCACTATGGGCCCTGCAGGGCGTTGACTGGGGGTGGCCTGATTGTCATGCTGTGCTTGCAATAGTAATCCAAGCACTATGGGCCCTGCAGGGCGTTGACTGGGGGTGGCCTGATTGTCATGCTGTGCTTGCAATAGTAATCCAAGCACTATGGGCCCTGCAGGGCGTTGACTGGGGGTGGCCTGATTGTCATGCTGTGCTTGCAATAGTAATCCAAGCACTATGGGCCCTGCAGGGCGTTGACTGGGGGTGGCCTGATTGTCATGCTGTGCTTGCAATAGTAATCCAAGCACTATGGGCCCTGCAGGGCGTTGACTGGGGGTGGCCTGATTGTCATGCTGTGCTTGCAATAGTAATCCAAGCACTATGGGCCCTGCAGGGCGTTGACTGGGGGTGGCCTGATTGTCATGCTGTGCTTGCAATAGTAATCCAAGCACTATGGGCCCTGCAGGGCGTTGACTGGGGGTGGCCTGATTGTCATGCTGTGCTTGCAATAGTAATCCAAGCACTATGGGCCCTGCAGGGCGTTGACTGGGGGTGGCCTGATTGTCATGCTGTGCTTGCAATAGTAATCCAAGCACTATGGGCCCTGCAGGGCGTTGACTGGGGGTGGCCTGATTGTCATGCTGTGCTTGCAATAGTAATCCAAGCACTATGGGCCCTGCAGGGCGTTGACTGGGGGTGGCCTGATTGTCATGCTGTGCTTGCAATAGTAATCCAAGCACTATGGGCCCTGCAGGGCGTTGACTGGGGGTGGCCTGATTGTCATGCTGTGCTTGCAATAGTAATCCAAGCACTATGGGCCCTGCAGGGCGTTGACTGGGGGTGGCCTGATTGTCATGCTGTGCTTGCAATAGTAATCCAAGCACTATGGGCCCTGCAGGGCGTTGACTGGGGGTGGCCTGATTGTCATGCTGTGCTTGCAATAGTAATCCAAGCACTATGGGCCCTGCAGGGCGTTGACTGGGGGTGGCCTGATTGTCATGCTGTGCTTGCAATAGTAATCCAAGCACTATGGGCCCCGCAGGGCTTTGACTGGGGGTGGCCTGATTGTCATGCTGTGCTTGCAATAGTAATCCAAGCACTATGGGCCCTGCAGGGCGTTGACTGGGGGTGATCATTCATGAACCAGATGTTCGTCTGGCTTTCTACAAAGTGGAACTTTTATGCTGCCTGGGAATCATAATTGCTTGGGTTTTTGGGGTTGTGTAAGTGGCTGAAAGTGGTTTGGTTCCATAGTATATGTATTGCTTTCCATGTTTGGGCTGTGAGATGAGAATAATCACTAGAGAAACTGGTGAGCTGCAAGTCAATTTGCACAGCTGTTGCAGTTAACAGAATTCTTGTCAAGGGATAAACACTTTTCAGCCTCAAACATCATGTCTTTGAGGGCTTGCCAAAGCTCTTTTGTATGGTGTGTGACTTTCTGTCCTTGGCATGGTGCATAAGTTTACATCTTGTGAGGAATTACATCTCATCCTGGATTGGTGTGAGGGCTGTGAAGACTTTTCTCTAATCACTTAAACCCCTGATGCGGCACATAGTCTGCACGAGAATAGAAAACTTTCCAAGAAACTGAGACTGCTAGGAACTTAATGTGGGTGCCTGTATTTGTGTCTGTAGGATTTATGTGTCCATTGCGTAGAATTCATGAATGGTCTAGTAGTAGAGTGTGTGAGGCAGTCTGAGCCTGACAAGAGTGAAAAGCCACAATGGAACATATTCACCCATTCTTGAGCTTCATTTTCCACAGGCAATCCCATATGGGCTGGGGATAAGAATAGACCCACCGTGCCTTCCTGTGCAAGTTGTTAAAGTTGAATAACTAAGATCATCAAGTGGCAACTTTCTCTTACCAGCCCTAGTGATTTGTGGTCAATCGCATCACATAGCCTACAAAGACTGAGGCGCAGTGAATCCTCATTCATTCATTTATGCATTCCTACAGGCAAGCTGGAAGCGTTTGTGGTGAAGGGAGCCCTCACCAGCCAGTCAGCCTTTGTCAAGCAGGCGGAGAAACAGCTCCCCAGCCTCTTCAGCCCTTCCCTCAAGTCCAAGTACTTGTCGCCCCTCAAGCTGCCCCAGCTGCAGGGCAAGGAGAGCCTCAAGGAACCGCCAGGTAAGGACAGGAGCTTTGTGTGTGTGTGTGTGTGTGTGTGTGTGTGTGTGTGTGTGTGTGTGTGGTCAGTGGAAAGTGCTAGACAAAAAGTGGAAGCAGATGGTACAAGGAGTACTGTGATTTTGGAGCCTCAAGGAACCACCAGGTAGGAGCTTTTTTTTTTTTTTTTTTTTGGGGGGGGGGGGGGGGGGGGGGGTGGAAATGTGCAGAGCAAAAAGGAGGAACGGGTGGAATAAGGAGTTCAATGAGTTCAGAGCCTCAGAGAACTGCCAGCTGAGGACATGAGCTGATTTCTGGTCAGTGGCCTGTGGAAAATGTACAAAGCAAAGAGTAGAAGCAGTTAGAACAAGGAGTTGGGTGACTTCAGGGCCTGAATAAACTACCAGGGAAGGACAGGTGCTTATGTGTTGTCAGTGGTCAGTGGAAAGGGTACAGAGTAATAACATGGAAGCAGATGGAACAAGGAGTTCGGCAAGTTCAGAGCTTCGAGGAACTGCAATGTGAGGGCAGAAGCTGATGTATGGTGTGTGTGGTCTAAGGAAAATGTACAGAGCAAAAATTAGAAGCTGTCTGAACCAGATATTCGGTGACTTCAGAGCCTGAAGAAACCACCTGGTAAAAACTGGTGCTGATATGAGGTCAGTGGTAAATGGGAAGAATATGGAGCAAAGACTAGAAGCAGCCAAAATGAGGAGTTAGGTGACTTCAAAGCTTTGAATAGCCAGCATGTAAGGACAGGCGCTGATGTTGTCAGAGGTCTATGGAGGGAGCAAAGAGTAGAGGCAGTCAGTACGAGGAGTTTGGTGACTTAAGGGGGGATACGGCAGTGCAAACTCACTATTTTCTTGATTTTCGTCGATGTCGGGATTATTGCAGATTTGAATTGCATAACCATCCTACTAACAGTGCTGGTCGTTATAAGTGTGAAATGTGCTTGAAAATATTTATAAAATCTTAAAATGTACACTACCTGTCACCGAAATAAATTGTTTATTTGATTTTTGGAGCTGACGGTGTCGTTGTTTTCCACTTGACAACATACACGATCGAAGCTTGAATGCCGACATGTTTGGTATCATTTTGTAGCTCTTTCCATTAGGAGAATACTGCAAGGGAGAGAACTCCTCTATACTAACTCGTGATAGCGCAATTGACCTGAATAGGAGAGCCTATTTTGCATGGGAACAAAGGAAAAGGTCACGTGGACCAATCAGAAGCTTAGGATTCCTCCCACAATTCTCCACTGCATGACGACAACATGGCGCCTCAGGTTGATCGTGGAATCTATTCGTGGCTCTTCGCGTGTATTGTTATTGTGATTTTGGTGCACTGAAGAAGCCAAATGCCGAGGAAAGGAAAACTGCTTAGGAGCAGGCAGTTAGAAGCTGCCAGGGCTGCAAAACGGCAGGATCTACCTCCTGCACGATGTCAACTGATTCTCCACGACACGAGTGATCGGTTATTTCACCTCCTGCGCCGATGTCAACAACAGATTCTCCAGTCCCATCTACTTCGTCGGCTGATTGTGCAACTCAAGAACCGTTTCCATCCACTTCCCAAGCTGGAATTAGTGAATCAACTTCGGTTTCTGCATCTTGGAAAAAATTTAGAAATAGCAGCAAGCAGAAGGGCAGACACTGCCTGTGGAGATGCTCAGTCTCAGAAGTGGCTGATTTCCCACGTGGATCAGTTGACGAAACTGCTGGCACAAGTTCCTTGCCCAGAATGTTTTGAAAATCAACTGGAAGTAGGCATCTGTAAAGGTGGAAATCAAGGATTTTCCACTAAATTGGAGCTCCTGTGTCACAAATGCCCCTTCAGAGCCGATGAACTGAGTTCTCCAAGAGTGGGAGGGTCCACAAAGAAGAACGTGGCATTTGAAGTCAACAGACTGATGACTCTGTTTAGTCATGTGGTTGGGACAGGCCATCGGGTTCAAGAGAAATTCAGCACCATCTTCGGATTGCCAGGAATGCACAAGAAGACCTTCCAGCGCCACGATCGGCTACTGACAGGTAAGAAAAACAATCATCTTGCTCAATTAAATTTCTTACATTGATCTGTGTATAATTATTGGTATTTTGTCGCATTCTGACATGATTCTAAATCCATAATTACTGCTTCCTATGAATTGATTATTGTAGTCATCTAAGCTTTGTTTTCAGTTAGTATTTATGAATATGATCATATATTTAGTCCATGTTTTGTAATTTGCAGAAGTTGAAGTTCAGGAGGGTGCAGAGGTCCTGGAGCGTGCTGCTGCTGCTGTCAGAGAGGCCTACTCAGCAACTGATGAAGATCTTCAGGAGAGTCTTGTTGGAGGAGAGATTCCCATCATAGACATTAGTGTATCTTATGATGGGACCTGGCACAAAAGAGTCATTGTGCTGATAAGCATTTATTTTGCATTTTGTCCAACTCGGTTTTGAAGTGTCTGTAATTTTTTATAAATAGTTTCAGGAAAGATTTTGTCTAGATATTAGCTGTGGAGGTTGTTCAAGTTTCATAATGAGGGGCCAGCAATGCCATATGACTGGAGAAGTTTGATTATTGAATACTAGGACATTGAATCTTTTTTCCTTGATTTCTCAAAATACGGTTTTTGCTATATTTGAAAATACAAGGGAAAAAAGGGGACATGATACAGCCCTGAAATTTACAGGTCTTATTCTTTCTTATGTTTCCTTCATTATTACAGAATAATATTGAGATTTTCATGCAAGAATCTGCTGTATTTCTTCATCCAGTTGATTTCTTCAGTCTAATCAGTCATTGTGCTGATAAGCATTTATTTTGCGTTTTGTCCAACTCGGTTTTATAGTGTCTGTAATTTTTTATAAATAGTTTCAGGAAAGATTTTGTCTAGATATTAGCTGTGGAGGTTGTTCATATGTTTCAAAATGAGGGGCAGCAATGCCATATGACTGGGGAAGTTTGATTATTGAATACTAGGACATTGAATCTTGTTTTCCTTGATTTCTCAAAATACAGTTTTTGCTATATTTGAAAATACAAGGAAAAAAAGGGAAGCATGATACAGCCCTGCAATTTACAGGTCTTATTCTTTCTTATGTTTCCTTCATTCTTACAGAACAATATTGATATTTTCCCATTTTTCTTGTTGTAATTGTCTAAAATGTGTCTGGGAAACAGGGTTTTCACGGCATAGCTTATGGGATAGTGGACCTCAAATTCAGAAAATTGGTTAGACTGCATATAAATTGATGCCCTTCTGTAAAAAGTTTGAGTTGATGTGTATCTTGCTGAATACAAAAAATGGTGTACTTATGACTTGTAGTTTTTGAGTTTTGTATTTTTAAATATATTGCATGTGGCGGCCATCTTGGAAGGTTTCCATGGCAACAGAAGGTTTAAAAAAATGTATCTTTACAGTTTTTAATACCCAACATGTGTACCTTTGATATGAAAATAATTATGTATTTAGAAAAGAACTGCTTTACTCCAGCCCTATAGGCACTGCCATATCCCCCCTTAATTAAGAGCCTCGAAAAGACACCATGTGAGGACAGAAGCTGAGGTGTGGTCGGTGGTCTATGGAAAGTCTACTGAGCAGACTAGAAGCAGCTAGAAGCAGGAGTTGAGTAAGTTTAGGTTTTCCCTGGACCAAAGTGAGGATGGAGGATCTGACACTCTGTTGCCCGCTTTTGGAATCCATTTCAAATGTTGATGCAACCCGACTTTTGCAGTGCAGCCGTGGAAATATGAAAGTTGGCAATCACGTCTTTGTACATCATTGCGTCAAGGTGATGTGAAAGTGAAGTTCAGTCAATGAATTTACTTTTAAAATTGCCTGAAAGGGCTTTATTGCTGTGTTACAGTTGAGTTTGAACAGTTGCATGCCTGGGTGATAGGCATGTCCTCTTTTTGGCATGCCTGCTTCTTTGTGACGGAAGGGCAGTTGTATGATAGAATATATATGTTAATAAGAAATTGCCTTTCTTTTGCAGTTGGTATTTTTACACCTTGCCATTAGTGTGGTTTTGTTGTTGCACCCTTGTCTAAATGTGGTCCCCTGTGGTTTGGGGGCCTCACATCTCACGCAGCCTACAAAAGCTGATAGGTCATGAAACTCCATTCATTCCATTCATTCATTCATTCATTCATTCATTCATTCATTCATTCATTCATTCATTCATTCATTCATTCATTGTCTCAAAATGTCTTGTCTCAGTAATTTGGTGCACCATGTCCACATTACAACATATGCTATTTTATCGTTGTTTTTTCGTATTACCAGGCCTTTTCTCACAGAAGGCATCAGTGGCAGATTTCCGCAAACCCATGCACTTCATTCCTGTCACGGCTCCGGAGCATCCGCTGGTGACCCCAGGACTGACAGCAGACGACCTTCCACGCAAGATGCTCAGCACTCGCGTGACGAGGGAGATTCCGCGACACGACAGGTCCGTGATGTACGGCAAGCAGCACCTGGTTGCAGATGCTACCGCATTCCACGGCCGATCTTTCCGCGTGGGTTGGGGACCTGGATGGACACTGGTACACAGTGGTCAGGTCATGTCCACCTCTCACCAAGGTGGGTGGATGGACACAGCGTGTTTTGGAACATTTGGTCTTTGATGGTAATCAGGAGGAAGTGGTGGTGATGTGTGTTGGGTTGCTTGTGTAGCAGGAGGAAGTGGTGGTGATGTGTGTTGGGTTGCTTGTGTAGCAGGAGGAAGTGGTGGTGATGTGTGTTGGGTTGCTTGTGTAGCAGGAGGAAGTGGTGGTGATGTGTGTTGGGTTGCTTGTGTAGCAGGAGGAAGTGGTGGTGATGTGTGTTGGGTTGCTTGTGTAGCAGGAGGAAGTGGTGGTGATGTGTGTTGGGTTGCTTGTGTAGCAGGAGGAAGTGGTGGTGATGTGTGTTGGGTTGCTTGTGTAGCAGGAAGAAGCCACATTAGAGAGGTGATGATGAAGGTAGTGTTATGGCCCTTCAGCCTTTGTAGGCTATGCAAGGCAATTTATCATGAAAATCTCGAGCTGGGTTAAAATACGAGTAAGTCAAGTTTGAATTTCACTGGTCATTTGCTGTTTACGAATAATGTAGGGAAACTGAGTGTGTCTAATCTTGCCCTCCAACTTACGATGAATTGAATGAACTTTATTTTATGAGGGAAGTATTTTAATCAGGCAGGGAATTCGTTAAGAGCATACTATTCTCAATAAAGGCAAAGATTATAGGTTACACAAATATAGCTCATGCCGAGCTTTTGCTATATAAAGTTACAAGACGCTCGGAAACGCAGCGCACCAAGCGGGAATGAATATGGGTGAATCAAGGGAAGTAATCACACCGCTTAGAGACATGTAAAACTGCTTGTTTGTCGACGCGTTTCTGATGTGTTCCAATCATGTTTGTGAATAAATTTACGGTGTAATGTGTAATAAAATTATTTGTTGCAATAATGGGGGTGTTTTGGCTTTGTTTTTTGTAGCAGGCGTTGTGAAATCGAAATATTTGGTTCATCGAAATGGATGGTTCTGCGCATGTCCGTGAGCCTATAGTCCGTTTCAACAGTGCTCTGTCAGTGGAGACACATTACACCGTAAATTTATTCACAAACTTGATCGGAACGCATCAGAAACGCGTCGACAAAAAAGCAGTTTTACATGTCTCTAAGTGGTGTGATTACTTCCCTTGATTCACCCATATTTATTCCTGCTTGGGCCGCAACGTGTCTCGATCCTCACAACAATGAGCTAATTAACTATCTTTGTGTAACCAATAATCTTTGATAAAGGTAAAATCAATTAATGTGGAGATGTTTGATTATGCATCCATATAACATGATATGCAAAGTAGGTTAGGATTTAAGGGGAGACCTGGCAGCTACAGAACAAATTTTTTACCAATTTTTTTCTCTCCAATTTTGATGGTGATTTTTGATTTAGTTCATTTGGAATAAACAAAAAAAATTAAAATAAAGGCTGTATCTGGTGTACTTATGAGGATAAAGATAGTTTTATGACGGAAATGGGGGAAAATATGTATTTTTAAAGAAATCAGTTAAAAAATCAAGAGACTACATATCAACTTCAAACAAATTTTAATTTGCATATAATAATGTTGCTCATGAGATTACATGAAGACATCTTGTCTATCTTGTTAAAAAAAAACTCTACAACCTAAAATTTTAACTATATGTTTTCTGTTTGTGTAAGGCTTGAATTTTTTTAAATCTTCAGCAAATGCAAAATTTACCAAATGTTTTTCTTTAAAATTCTCATTGTAATATCACAGACTACTCATTTGTCTACAAAATGAAAAAAACAGAAAGTGACTAGCACAAACACACAATTTTCTATTGATTTCCTCATGAAGCTACCATCGTGAAAAATCAACAATCCGAGAAATCAGCCGACAAAGTTTTTGGAATGTTCCATGTCACAGAAAAAGGACTTTCAGTCAAATTTACAGCCAATTTCTGCTTCCCAGTCACCTTCTATGAGTCTTCCAGCATGCCTGGGCCATAGATTGGTCCCTCTTCATCCTCCTGAGCAGCAATGTCATGCAGATGCTCAACACGGTATGAACGTCTTTTGTTTAGGAAAGCTAGAGTTGCAGCTTTATCTGCCTTCCTCTTCCTCTTGGCATCTTCTTTCTGCAGCAGAAGCAGGGTCACCTCATTTGCAGCAATGTTCAAACTCTGCATCACCCCTGCATCTCTCAGCTGCAGTCATCTTCCTCAGTTTTTCTTTGTTCATGGTGCACACGTGGCAGTATGTTGACAGCACCTCGAAGTCTACAGCATACCCTGTGAGGACATCAATCACAACGCCCACACCATTGTGAGTTGTGAATCCTCGTTTCTGCCATGTACCATCGAACAACACATCTATAGATCTATCATTCATGGTATCCCATCATCTTCATCCCATGCTGTGTCATCCTCACTGTCTTCCTCACTGAACTCCTCTGCTGAGTGTTGGCCAGAATGATGGGTCTCTCTGTATTGCCATTTCACAAAGTCCACTGTCATGTTCAGTGTGGCTTCCCTTGATGCAGCAAGAGCATCACAGACTCTCCTGTCAATGCTGGAAAAAGTTTTGCCATGGAGAAGAGGCATACCGAAAACTGTGCAAAACTTTCGCAAGGCAGCATACCCACCACCAATTTCATGGGAATGCAGCACAGCACGCCTGTTCACCTCAAACCCCACGTTCTTCTCCTGCCTCTTTTCAATGCGAGGTGAAGAAATCATTTTCTTACCTCTCTACATCGTCCACAAATCATAGTCATCTCCCGAGAAAATCCAAGAGGGGTGCCAGCTCGTACTGAAAGACGATTCTCGAAGCACTTTGGACACACTGCATCCGAAATGAGTTCATTGAGCTGACCGATCTCTGTCAGAATCCACACTCGGTCGGCTGCACTGGGCATGTCATACTCCTCTCGAAATCTCTCCAATTTCAATCGCGATGAGAATGGTGCCGGATCATCAGCAGATGTAGAGGGGGCTGGTGTGCTGTAGCTGGAACTTGACGCCAGTGGTTCAGCAGCCGATGTAGATGGGACTGGTTCCGCCGATGACGATGTAGCAGTCGCTGATAGTGCGTTTCGCACACGTGGCTGACGTCGATTCCACATCACAAGGCTTTCTTCCCTTCACAGCTCGTGCAGCTGACAGTTGTTGCTTTCTTTTCTTGCTTTTCGTGAGTTTAAAAGCACCTACAGTGTGCGATTTTCGTCCAGGCATGGCAAAATGTATTTAAACTGACAATGCAACAGCGCATGTGGAAGCCATTTTGTCTCTAAGCCGCATTGCATTGTGGTAGCGATTCCAGCTCTCCGATTGGTCCATTCGCGTCAGCTGACCAGATCTCATACAATCTACCTCTTCGTTGCTGCCATGTAGCTCTATGGAGAAGAAGTCTAGAAGAGTTACGTCCCTTGCAATTTGTAGACGAAATGTGCCGCTTTCCAGCGATACCTAACTTGCAAGGGTTCATTCAAAATTTAGGCCCGTTGCCAAGACCCAAACATTGCAAATTTTGACGAAATATTGCACAAGAAGACTCGTTTGATAGGTGGGTGGTATGTTTTATTGCTGAATTTAGCCCATAAAGAGTTCGTTTTCACACTAAAGCAACATCGGGTCCATACGTAGAGAGGTCACAGAGTGCAAAATCGGCAAGTTTTCAAAATCGACAAAGTAAACCCAAATTATCAATTTCCACTGCCGTGTCTCCCCTTAAGGAGAGAAAAGTCCATTTATGGCAGTAGCTGTTACTTTGTAGTGATCGGTGCATAGTCCTAAGTCATCTTCCATGTCACAATGCCGTCTGCATGAGTTTGCATGGTTTTTTACTCTCATGCGAAGCAAAAGTGAGTCTATGTACTCACCGTTGTCGTCCGTCCGGGCGTCCTGTCGTTCGTAAAAAACTTTAACGTTGGATTTTTTCTCGGAGACTATTAAGTCTATCAACTCCCAATTTGGCATGATGGTGTATGATGACAAAGCGTAAAAAAACATACACAGTGACTTGACCTTGCTTCAAGGTCAAGGTCGCAGTGGCCATAAATGTTGTCTAAAAAACAGCCATTTTTCACATCCTCTCAGCATGTGAGTCATGTGGGCTTTGCCCTTCTTGTTCCAGTTATTTATCCAACTTTACTTTACAGAGACAAAAAAGTCCACATTTTCCTTGCTGCCGTCCATGACCAAGGGGATGACTGCAGTTCGGTCAGGCAGCACATCATGGACTGTAGCCATAGAGCAACTCAACGTGGCCGACTACGTCTCCGCCAGGGACTCGCAACTCACAGTAAGTCCTCCACAATGCTGTGCTCTGTGTTTTGTGTTCTCTGATAGTACTGGCATGTGATCGCTGCTCTGCTGCTGCGTGGTAAATGTAAAGTGGTGCTCATGTGAAGTTGTTTGGGGGGGGGGGGGGGGGAGCGACAATTTTTGTCCAGGTTGCCGACTTTTTTGCAGAAAGTTTTTCCTTTGTTTTCATTGATCATTTATCCCTTTGGATCATGTGCACAGTGACCTTCCTGTAACCCGTGGCCTTGTGTCTGTTCCAGGACCTGCACAGACAGATGTTGGAGATTCAGCTGAGCAATGCGCAATGTTCCCGCGATGAAGTCTGCCCTGCCTTCGCTCCGGAGGAGGGAGTGGATGCACTCCACAGCTATGCTGAGCACAGCCTGGAAGTGGCGAAGGCCTTTGGTGAGACCTGCTTGCTGCTGTGTCTTAATTATGGATTGTAGAAGTCATCTGTTGCATCACAAGGTGTTTGCTGGGTTCCCATTTTTGTGTGCTAGGAGTAAGGACTGTCTGACTGAAATTGTTCCAGACCAGATGAAACTGACACCAGTGAAATTAGTTCCAGTGACTCCTTTCCCGTATTAGTCTTGGGTTTGTTACCACCCCTTTGACTCAGTATATTACTAAGTTGTTGCTTGTATTTGCTTCAGTACTGTATTTTTCTTTGTTAATGGACATGTCTTGATTTATGGCACTGAAAAGGGTTAACCTGGAAGTGCAGTAAACTTTAATTAAAAAGTATTTCATCTCTGATCTTTGGATACAATTTTTAATAACCTAATGTATATGAGTAGATATATATTTTTTCTGTTTTTCTGTGAATATTTTGTCAGTACTTGAATTTCACTTGCTTGGATAAATGTTTATTAGGGATGTCTAGGGGTTGACTTGGTTTAGTTTTTTTCCCTCTGAGATCAGGCCTTTTGATATTACTCCCATTTAACAGGTATGTGTATGAAGTGTTGATATGTGGTTGTCACAGATTGTGTGTGTGTGTGTGTGTGTGTGTGTGTGTGTGTGTGTGTGAGTGAGATTTTACAAAACATTTTGTCATGGCAAGAAAACATTGGTGGAGAAAATTGATTGAAGTTGATGCTCTGACTGACTGAAGTTGATGCTCTGACTAACTGAAGTTGATGCACTGACTAACTGAAGTTGATGCACTGACTGACTGAAGTTGATGCACTGACTGAAGTTGATGCACTGACTGACTGAAGTTGATGCACTGACTGACTGAAGTTGATGCACTGACTGACTGAAGTTGATGCTCTGACTGACTGGAGTTGATGCTTTGACTGACTGAAGTCGATGCACTGACTGACTGATGTTGGTGCACTGACTGACTGAAGTTGATTCACTGACTGACTGAAGTTGATGCACTGACTGACTTTGATCCCTTGACTGATTGAAGTTGATGCTCTGACTGACTGGAGTTGATGCTCTGACTAACTGAAGTTGATGCTCTGACTGACTGAAGTTGATGCTCTGACTGACTGAAGTTGATGCTCTGACTGACTGAAGTTGATGCTCTGACTGACTGAAGTTGATGCTCTGACTGACTGAAGTTGATGCACTGACTGATTGTTTCTTGCAGCCAACCACCCAGACCAGTCCAGCTTCTACCAAATACAGACAGTGTGGCAGTTGTGTGTGGCTCTTTGGGGCAACCTGGAACACTTCCCCTACACAGGTGTGTCTTGTCCTGATAGCCCATGCCTACACACAGGTGTGTCTTGTCCTGATAGCCCATGCCTACACAGGTGTGTCTTGTCCTGATAGCCCATGCCTACACACAGGTGTGTCTTGTCCTGATAGCCCATGCCTACACAGGTGTGTCTTGTCCTGATAGCCCATGCCTACACACAGACAGATCATCAGTGTGAGGAAACACAGGTGTCTTGTCCTGATAGCCCATGCGTACACACAGACAGATCATCAGTGTGAGGAAACACAGGTGTGTCTTGTCCTGATAGCCCATGCCTACACACAGACAGATCATCAGTGTGAGGAAACACAGGTGTGTCTTGTCCTGATAGCCCATGCCTACACACAGAGAGATCATCAGTGTGAGGAAACACAGGTGTGTCTTGTCCTGATAGACCATGCCTACACACAGGCAGATCATCAGTGTGAGGAAACACAGGTGTCTTGTACTGATAGCCCATGCCTACACACAGATCCTCAGTGTGAGGAAATGCAAATGTGTCTTGTACTGAGAGACCATACCTATGGTTGGAGATGAGTTCACTGGGGTTTATCTAATAAATAGTAGCAGCCACGTAAGACCCACCATCCTTGAAGGATAAGAACTCGAATGCTTACAGTAGAAGGAGTATGTGTCCGTACTTTTTGAAAAATAAAGATTGATGGATAATATAAATTGCATCAAACCATGAAGATAGTTTAAGTACAACTATAAATCATGGGGAGTATTGAGAGTCGCCTAATGCCCCCTACCACATGCTCAGGTAACCTATCAGTTAAGTTCATGTGCCAATTTTTATTGCTGTATGTTGTGCAGTGTTGGAGTGTAAGTGTCACACACAAACAAACACACAGACTGATGCAGATACAATTTGGTGGATGTAGAGAAGAGAAGGCTCGCTCTCTACCCAGTGCCTTGTGTTACAGCCAAGGAGGACTACGCCCTGATACAGGCAAGGAGGGAAGCCTTCTCGCGATGGCTGGAGACAGTGGCCAAGCCCAAGATTGAGCAGGAAGTGGTGGATGCAAGATTCATGGTGAGTTGGTCACAGCATTTTTTTCAGTGAGTCCATCTAATTATTTGCCTCTAACAATTGATGAATAGATAAAAGAGGTTATCTGTGTTGGTTCATTACCACCCACCCACCCCAAATAAAAAGAAGAAAAAAGAAGTGAAGCCTATATACGAGGCTAATGTGATCAGTAAATGGGCTGCCTGTCCATGCGGTCTTGAATAAAAATGTTGCCCATCGTCTTTTGTTCTGGAAGAGTTGACACTGGTGGAAAAGAAACCGAGAAAGACTGAAAAGTAATTATTTGAATGATGAGATGGACAAATTGAAAAATAAAGGCATGGAAGGAATCAAAATAGAAAAGTTGTATGCTAGATGAAGACGGGAAAAGGAAGACATGGACAGAAAACAATAGACTCGTGAAGGAAAACACAGAAATAACATGTAAAAAGTGTAGCTGCTGATGATAATACATAGTTGAATTCAAGGGCATTTGGAAAACAAGAGAATTTTGAAAGAATATAGATCACTAATGGGAAAATGTCCCGCCATTGTCACATCCTCTTCAATGTACTTGTGCCTCCTGTAAACCAAGACTGGACCCGGCGTTGTCACGTCCTCCTCAATATACATGTGCCTCCTGTAAACCAAGACTGGACCCGGCGTTGTCACGTACTCCTCAATATACATGTGCCTCCTGTAAACCAAGACTGGACCCGGCGTTGTCACGTCCTCCTCAATATACATGTGCCTCCTGTAAACCAAGACTGGACCAGGCGTTGTCACATCCTCCTCAATATACATGTGCCTCCTGTAAACCAAGACTGGACCAGGCGTTGTCACATCCTCCTCAATATACATGTGCCTCCTGTAAACCAAGACTGGACCAGGCGTTGTCACATCCTCCTCAATATACATGTGCCTCCTGTAAACCAAGACTGGACCTGACGTCACATCCTCCTCAATATACATGTGCCTCCTGTAAACCAAGACTGGACCTGACGTTGTCACATCCTCCTCAATATACATGTGCCTCCTGTAAACCAAGACTGGACCTGACGTTGTCACATCCTCCTCAATATACATGTGCCTCCTGTAAACCAAGACTGGACCTGACGTTGTCACATCCTCCTCAATATGCATGTGCCTCCTGTAAACCAAGACTGGACTTGGCGTTGTGGTTGGTTTGCAGCCCCAGGGCCACCTACAGGGCGTGTTCAGCCTGCTGTCGGGCAGACAGCTGGGGGAGGCCTGTGCCCTGGCACAGCAGTCCAGCGACCACCGCCTTGCCCTGCTGCTGGCCCAGGCTGCAGGCAGCCGCGTCCCTCGCCTCATGCTGTCCAGGCAGCTGGAGGACTGGGCTGAGCTCAAGGTGAGAGGAGTGTGTGTAAGGGGGGGAGAGTGTGTGTGGTTGTATGGTGTGTTTGTGTGTGTAAGTGTTTGTGTGTGAAGGTGTGTTTGGTGGTTGTGTGTGAGAGAGAGAGAGGGAGAGGAAGGGAGGGAAAGAGAGAGAGTGGTAGGGGATGAGTATGAGATCAGGGTACAATGTGTCTGTGTCTGTGCATGCTATATGTTTGTTCACATGCATGTTAAAATTGAGAACTGGATGAGCCTAATGTGATGTAGAGGTAGATTAGAGAGAGGTGGGATGTATTGTACAAGTGATTGGCAACTCAGGATTTTGTCATGGAAGACATGGCTGTTTATATGCTGACACAATAGCTGCAAAGTTAAGCAGAGCATAACCCTAGTGATGAAATGTGAAAACTTTGCAGAGCACATCAGCATTTCAGCATTTTGAAATTGCTCTCTTTTCCATGTTCTTAGTATATGCAAGAAAATGTCCAGAAGCTTTCATTCTGAGGCTTAACCTTTCAGTCATGAATAAATTTCCTTACTTGATGCCGCAGGTGACCACTTCTAATAAGTATGTGTGCATCACCTGCTCCTCGCCACCTGCTGAGTCGGTGCATCTGTGTTGGTTGCAGGCCAACCGCTTCATCAAGGCGGAGCGGCTGCGGCTGTTCTGCCTGCTGTCCGGACAACTGGTGTGGCCCAACCCCGAGTCCCCAGTCAATGCCTGCCAAGATCTGGACTGGAAACGCGCTCTGGCCCTCCACCTGTGGTGAGTGGGGGAAGTATTCGGTCAGAAACCGTGTGACAGAGTTGGTGCTACTGAACGCATCCATCGAGCACAATTTGAGAACGCTGAAATCTATTTTTAGCTCGTTGCGAGCGACGCTGGAACACTCGAGGCTTAATGCAAGATGAAGCGAGACGAAAAACATGGCAGATGCAGCCATAGACAATATGACTGTTGCTATCCAGTCACGGACAATTGCAAATAGAATCGAAGTGCTCCAATTTTTTTACTCGTCCATCGGGCGAGTGACTGCAGTTTTAACTAGCCCGACGCAATTTTAACTCGCCTCAGGCGAGCGGGCGAGTGGGTTTGAACACCCCTGCATATATATGTATGTATGTATGTGTGTGACTGCCCACCACAGAATGAGTCGTAAGTCACCTTGGCCTGATTTTCACTTTTTAACTCTTTCTAAAGGTATTTTTTCTCCTCTTTTAAATGGTGAAAATTGTTTGACAATGCAACCGAGTTGTGAGAAAAAAAACATGACACCCCTTCATTCTGCAGTTTGGAGAAAACGGAGTTTAAACATTGCTGATATTCAGGGTAAAACTTTCCTTAGCAACCATGCACCAATCTTCTTGAAATTTTCACCGCTTGCTACTGATGATAAGTTTATGATTTGAGTGTATTTTGGTTACAATGTGATGAATAGTATAGCTACTGTGAGATATAATATGCATGTACCCATTATGGAATTTGACTGAAGATGGCCGCCACAAAAACACCACCATAAACAGTACAGTACAATGACATTGTCTTTATTACTGATCTGCATAACTTATTTACAACATGCTAATATCTGAATACACACATACACACACACTCACTCACTCACTCACTCACTCACTCACTAATCCTGTAACAGAGCATATTAAAGCACAATAGAAAACATTGGTTCTCATCGTAACAGAACATTTAACTTTAGGTGAAAATACTCTTTAACCCATTAGACACTATGACGGTATACACAAAAGAGTCCTGAAAACCTGAGCCTTTTTCAGAAAAACTGAAGAAGTCGGGTACGTTTACAAAAAATTTATTAACTCCACTTGTAACAATCACAGAGACACAAAATAAGCATTGTCTTAAAGCTGACATCCATTGCTACAAGCTCATACAATCAAATACAACACAATACAAGTTAAAATTTAGGAATGATTTTTTAAAATTAGAAAATAGTGCAAAAACGGACACATTCACCTTGATTTTCAGTTAAAAATTATGGTTTTTAGAAAGAAAACCTCCCAAATAAGCTCAAAACAGACTCTTAATGGATAATTTACTCATTTAGCTATCTGCTGAAACAAAATGCAAAGTCCTAAATCAATTTGTTCATGAGATACAGCAAATATGGTACATGACATGAAATCGCAAAACATTTTTTTTTTTTTTTACATGATCACAAAGTAATTTTCACCATGCCTTTTTTCACTCAGATAAAGGTAAACATGAAGCACATGCATGACATGACAGATAATATAAAGAGAAAAGGTGCAAGACATGCATTTGCAAGTGATAAAGTCTTTCAAAAATAGGCATGGATTAATTAGCAAGTGATAGTCTTTCAAAAATAAGCATGCATTACCAAGTGATAAAGTCTTTCAAAAATCAAGATTTTTTTTACATCACTTGGAGCTGGCAGGAGGTGGATTCCTCTGTCTCTCTCTCTCTCTCGGCATATCGATTTGTCTCTGTCACAAGTCGTTTTCCCACATCGCGTGTGTGAAGATCAGAGAGAAGACATGAAGAGGCTTTGCATCCGAGGGGATGTCAATCTTCACTCCTTGAGCGCGTCGAAAGGCGTGTCGTGTGCGAGAACGAAAATTTTCTGTCTGCCACGATCCTTGGAAGCCTAGAAACTCTTCCTCCTCCAACATCTCTCGCATCCACTGGTCCTATTGAAGCGGATCTTCCGGCGCATCGACATCGTCGAAATCAGAATTAGAATCGGCATCAATGTCGTTTCCTTCGCTCTCATCCGATGCTGAGTCGGACATGACGCGTGTCGTGTGCGAGAACGAAAATTTTCTGTCTGCCACGATCCTTGGAAGCCTAGAAACTCTTCCTCCGACGATTCCTCCTCCAACATCTCTCGCATCCACTGGTCCTATTGAAGCGGATCTTCCGGCGCATCGACATCGTCGAAATCAGAATTAAAATTGGCATCAATGTCGCTTCCTTCGCTCTCATCCGATGCAAAATCGGACATGACACGAAAAAATTCAGAACGTCAGTCGAAATCTCGACAAAAATCGCCACAACACAGCTAAAACTTGTCCGATTTCGATCAAACTTGGACTAGCGTAGTGCGCAGTCACTCTGCTTCCCAGCAGGCATTGTGATAAGTCGGCCATTGCCGTTGCTAATTTTAGATCTCGACGTAAACACCGCGAGGGTAAGATGAGACGCGTGCGTCGCTCCCGAAGCGAAGGGGGGATGCAACGTGCGCGTTCCATCCGAAGCGAGTGGGTTAAAGTTCATTGAAAAGCAGTTTGTTCAATGTCGCAGGCGATCTCTTTTAGCGAAGTGTGCTCTATAAGGATCGAGTGATCATCGTTAGTGTCACTAGTGCTGGATTCAGCGCCTTCAGGTTGGTCTGATTGGTTGATTCCTCATAATCCTCGTCATCAGGGAAACACAAAATATGTTGAAAGCAAGTATTTGATTTCATCTGTGACGCTGATGTCGCTTATATTTGTGGCAGAGGCACAATCAGTCAGAAATTTTACACTTGCATCACCACGCTCACGTTCAGTGGGCGATGCCATTACTGCGTTTGGGGCCAGAAAGCTATAACCTGATTGGTTGAAAAAAATCACATGACGGTCTGAGCCAATGGCACACGAGGAGAGACAAGTATGACAACCGTTTGTGTATGAGTTACGCTTTCTCATCTGTTCATTTACTGGATGATCTTGATATTCTGACCAAAGAAATGACCCTACACATATAGCCGAATGATAGCTCTTTCCATTGAGAACAACTCGACGGGTCGAATTCCGTGCAAGAGGGAGAGACAGGCTCCAAATGTGAGTTGTTTTGGGATGCCGTGGTTGAAAAAACTAGGTCAGTATGCTAGGGTTGTAATCAATAATTGTATAGTAGAGGTACTTAGATTAATTTGTACACGTTTTCGTTTTGTGAGGGTGTGAAATAATGGTTGCTGGTGCCGTAGGAACTGAAACCTCCAAATTGTCAAACCATCACCCCCACGTCTATCTTAGCCTCTACTGTAAAAATTGCCTGAGGTGACTTATGACTCCTTCCGTGATGTGCAGTCACATATGTAAAGTTGTAAAACTGTAAGAAATATGTTAACACCCCAAACTTCCACCAAGATGGTACATAAATGACATTGACCATAGCGACTCTTAAGGACAGGTTTAAATCCTTGTTTTCATCAAAGAACTTGAGACAACAAGAAGCGTCACTCTAGTATCTTGTATAGTCAAAAAAGCAGGACGAGATTTTGCTTACGTCACAGGTATTTGTTTACGTCGCAGTCACTCACGAGTAATTTTTGCTTACTTCCCTTTAGTTTGGTTGGATCAATCATGAGTAGACGGTGTGGCCTGTGTTGCGCCTTTCTTGGCAGTTTTAACACTAGAGCAGTCACCATCAGTTTATTGTCAGTTTGAGAGACTCACTGGCTCATAAAATCAGTAGCTAGACATAACCTGCCATGGCGATCATCATGATCCAACCAAAATCAAGGGACGCAACTCACGCAAACCGCCAGCTAAATCTCGTCCTTTGTAAAATCACGGAGTGACGCTTCTTGTTGTCTCAAGTTCTTTGCTTTCATTCCATGTGTGTAATCAAATGCTTTCTGTACGTTTGCCTTGTGCGTGCAGGTACCACTGCCAGCCCAACGCCCCCATTGCAGAGGCCCTGCAGGAGTATGAGAAAGCCTTCCAGGATAGACTCCACGAGGGGCCCTTTGCCCAGCCACCCCTGCCCCCCTACCTGGAGGAGGAGGGGAATGGGGGGGAGGAGGAGGGGGAGCGTGCAGTGCAGGACACATGCTACCACTTGCTTAAGCTGTACTGCCGCCGCTCGCATCGTCTGGAGCGCCTGCTGAATCCCACCACCTCCACCCCCCACCCCCTGGACTACCGCCTCAGGTGGGCTGCTGTGTTGTGTTGTCAGGGTTGCTCTCTGGCTGTCATGCTGTGTTGTCAGGGTTGCTCTCTGGCTGTCATGCTGTGTTGTCAGGGTTGCTCTCTGGCTGTCATGCTGTGTTGTCAGGGTTGCTCTCTGGCTGTCATGTTGTGTTGTCAGGGTTGCTCTCTGGCTGTCATGCTGTGTTGTCAGGGTTGCTCTCTGGCTGTCATGCTGTGTTGTCAGGGTTGCTCTCTGGCTGTCATGCTGTGTTGTCAGGGTTGCTCTCTGGCTGTCATGCTGTGTTGTCAGGGTTGCTCTCTGGCTGTCATGCTGTGTTGTCAGGGTTGCTCTCTGGCTGTCATGCTGTGTTGTCAGGGTTGCTCTCTGGCTGTCATGTTGTGTTGTCAGGGTTGCTCTCTGGCTGTCATGCTGTGTTGTCAGGGTTGCTCTCTGGCTGTCATGCTGTGTTGTCAGGGTTGCTCTCTGGCTGTCATGCTGTGCTGTCAGGGTTGCTCTCTGGCTGTCATGCTGTGTTGTCAGGGTTGCTCTCTGGCTGTCATGCTGTGCTGTCAGGGTTGCTCTCTGGCTGTCATGCTGTGTTGTGTTGTCAGGGTTGCTCTCTGGCTGTCATGCTGTGTTGTCAGGGCTGCTCTCTGGCTGTCATGCTCTGTTGTCAGGGTTGCTCTCTGGCTGTCATGCTCTGTTGTCAGGGTTGCTCTCTGGCTGTCATGCTGTGTTGTCAGGGTTGCTCTCTGGCTGTCATGCTGTGTTGTCAGGGTTGCTCTCTGGCTGTCATGCTGTGTTGTCAGGGTTGCTCTCTGGCTGTCATGCTGTGTTGTCAGGGTTGCTCTCTGGCTGTCATGCTCTGTTGTCAGGGTTGCTCTCTGGCTGTCATGTTGTGTTGTCAGGGTTGCTCTCTGGCTGTCATGCTGTGTTGTCAGGGTTGCTCTCTGGCTGTCATGCTGTGTTGTCAGGGTTGCTCTCTGGCTGTCATGCTCTGTTGTCAGGGTTGATTTGTGTTGTAACTGTTTCAACCAAGCAATTATGACCATGAAACCATCTTTATTATTTATATCTTTTGTCGTCTACACCCAGTGTGTCAGCTCTTCCAAGCAGACAGATATTTGTCCAGTGACCGTATAAGACTGAAAGCCTTTGTTCTTGCATACCTGTGACTTCAACACCCAAAGTTGTAACAGTCTCCCTCCCCTTGTCCGTCCACAGCTGGCACCTGAGTGCAGTGTTACAGGCCCTGGGCTACAGCCACCTGTCCCAGTACCACCAGGCCTGCCTCCACACCAGCTTCGCCGCCCAGCTGGAGGCAGTTGGGCTGTGGCAATGGGCAATCTTCGTCCTCCTCCACCTCCCCGACTCCCACAGGTCTGCTTTATAAAATCACTTCTGACTGCTGGCAACCTTGATATGTAGAAAACGCACAGAAAGATTTTCTTTGAAAAAATTGCTTGTAATTTGTATTCAAGGACAAAAACAAATTAAAATTACAATGCACATTCTGGACTTGAGAGTTGTCCTTGGGCACAACACACAAGTCATGAGCCCACAGCAGATTCTTGAGTTGAAAAATTGACCTGTCATTTTGTGTTTATCTTGGTCCTTGAATACAAACAACTTCTAAAACCTCTCACAGGTCTGTTCTCTGGCCACCAGAGGTTAACTGTCTGCTGTGACCTCTTCCTCCGTTACATTGATAGCTTTTGCATGTTGGGGACATTCTGGTGTCCCTTGCAAACCTCACAGGGAGTGCATCAGGTTTGACCCTTACAGTGTTATGTAAAGAACATCTATACAATTCTTTGTTTTTTCACTATGATGGGATAATGTTTGAACCAGGTTGTCTTGGAAATTAACTCCTTCCAGTCACTAATTCATTAGGGGCAGCTTCAGCATCTTAATATTAAATTGATGATGATTATTGATTTTCCTTTTTACAGTGTCGTGTAGGCTTTCTAAGACATCTCTTTAAAATCATCATGGAGTATATTGCAAAGATGTCAGTGAAACACTTCCCGCCATCAGACAAAAAGGAGGGAAAATGTTAGCATGCATTGAATCAGTTGTCACCGCTTTCATCAAGTGAAAATGTCCCATGATGACCACACACTGCGCAAAGTTGGAGAGATTTGAGGAGGAGAAAGCTCCAGATGCAGCTGCTCTGTTGAGCTCCTTCCTCAATCTCTGTGCCAAGAACAGTGTTCTGAGGCATGTCTCTTCACGTGCATGACACCCACTAAATGCAAGGTCCTTCCCCCTCATCTTCCATCTTGCCTTGTCCCCACTGGAGGAAAAGTGACTTGGGGTTGTCAACTAATGCATTATGCACCACCCCTGTGCCTACAGCCGTGAGGCCTCGGTGCGGCAGATGCTGAGTCACCATGTAGAGCTGTCCAAGTCTGAGGACTACCAGGAGAAAGAGGAATTCATCATGGAGTCCCTCCACGTCCCCGCCACCTGGATCCACGCTGCCAAGGTGAGTTTGATCAACCCCGAATTTCTCTGAGTGACACAAGCAGCTTGGCTGGGCAGTGCTTATGTACTGACTGCAGTCCTCTAGTGTGGTGTATGTCAGTGTTTTGTCACTGTGGAAATCAGTAGATGCCATGCTGGTTCCAATGCAAAGTGTGCTGTGGATTCCTTATACATATGTTTGACAGTCTGTGACTCCACCAGTGTAAGGGATTTTTTGCTGTTGGCTTTTTACCCATCATTGCACAATCATGGAAAAATTCATGGGCTGAGAGCTGCTTCCTTTTAATTCAAACCAAGTGTTACATTTCCTCAGACTACACAAAGCATGATGACCAGAATATTCATTCATTCAAATGTGGAACCAGTAGTGTTGGGTCGCATTTGGCTGGTCTGACCCCTAATCATCTTTGCAAGTCTTTCAGAAAATGCCCTTGTTCTTTCTCCTCCTTCTCCTGCTCCTCTTCCTGCTTCTCCTGACCCTCCTGCTTCTCCTTCCTCCTCCTCCTCCCTCCTCCTCCTCCTCCCTCCTCCTCCTCCTCCCTCCTCCCTCCTTCTCCCTCCTCCCTTCTTCTCCCTCCTCCCTCCTCCTCCTTCTCCTTCCTCCTCCCACTTCCTCCTCCCACATCCCTCCTCCTCCCTTCTCCTCCTCCCTTCTCCTCCTCCCTCCTCCTCCTCCTCTTTTTGACTCACATGCGAAGCAAAAGTGAGTCTATGTACTGAGCCGTGTCGTCCGTCCGTCCGGGCGTCCGTCCGTCCGGGCGTCCGGGCGGGCGTCCGTCCCTAAAAAACTTAAACGTTGCATTTTTCTCGGAGACTATTAAGTCTATCAACACCAAATGTGGCATGATGGTGTATGATGACAAGGCCTCAAAAAACATACATAGTGACTTGACCTTGCTTCAAGGTCAAGGTCACAGGAGCCATAAATGTGGTCTCAAAAACAGTCATTTTTCACATTTTCCCAATTTTCTCCCACGTTATTGAGAATGGCGACCTTAGCTACAAGTGGTATATAGGTCAAAGCAAACCCTATCTTTTGATACCAGTTTGGTTGACCTTGCTTCAAGGTCAAGGTCACAGGAGCTCTTCAAAGTTGGATTGTATACATATTTTGAAGTGACCTTGACCCTGAACTATGGAAGATAACTGTTTCAAACTTAATAATTATGTGGGGCACATGTTATACTTTCATCATGAGACACATTTGTTCACATATCATCAAGGTCAAGGTCACTTTGACCCTTATGAAATGTGACCAAAATGGGGTAGTGAACCACTAAAAGTGACTATATCTCATGGTAGAAAGTGCCAATAAGCACCATTGTGCTTCCTATGTCTTGAATTAACAGCTTTGTGTTGCATGACCTTGGATGACCTTGACCTTGGGTCAAGGTCACGTGTATTTTGGTAGGGAAAATGTGTAAAGCATTTCTTTGTGTATGATGTCATTGGTAGGTTTAGTTGTTTGACCTTGACCTTGAAGGTCACCTGAAGGTCAAGGTCATATAAAGGTCAAGGTCAAGCATGTGAGTCGTATGGGCTTTGCCCTTCTTGTTCCTCCTTCTCCTTTTCCTCCTCCTTTTCCTCTCCCTCCTCCTTTTCCTCTCCCTCCTCCTTTTCCTCTCCCTCCTCCTTTTCCTCTCCCTCTTCCTTTTCCTCTCCCTTCACCTTTTCCCCTCCCTCCTCCTCCTCCTCCTCCTCCTCTTCTCTTCCTCCTCTGTCCTCCACCTCTTCCCCCTCCGCCTCCTCTTCTCACCCCACCCCACCCCCACCCCTGTCATCCTCCTCCTCTGCTTGCTTGACACATGCCTCTGTTACTGCCTGCAGGCTGTGAGGGCTCACTACGAGAACAAGCCCCATGAGGAGGCCTGGCATCTGTTGAGGGCAGAACAGTGGATGAAGAGTCATGGTGTTATCCTCCAACACATCGCACCTGACGCCATCATCAATGGTGAGTCTCTCTCTCTCTCTCTGTCTCTGTCTCTCTCTGTCTCTCTCTCTCTCTCTCTCTCTCTCTCTCTCTCTCTCTCTCTCTCTCTCTCTCTCTCTCTCTCTCTCTCTCTCAGTGCTGTTCCTCTAGATCTTTTGATTGCATCCTATGAAATGTTGATGTTTCTTTTTGCTGTCCTAAAAGAATGTGATAGGGGCTTGTAATTATGCATCTTGCCAGTAGTCCAAGTTTTGCGTTGAGATGTGGCTTGGTGTTGACGGTGATGACCTCACTGCGCAAATCTGAAGAGATCCAGGGGAAGTGCTCCACTCCGGTGTAGAGCTGCCCCTGGAAATCACTGTTCTGACTCAGTGTCTGAGACTCCACCTGCCCATGCAACAGTATTGTTACATTTGCACCGAGTGTGTAAACACCTGCCTTTGAATGACAACTCCTTATATCCATGCCTTCAAGTAACTTTAATATTTTATGCAAGTATGTACCTTCCATGGTGCCATATTTACAAACCCATGTATAGAGCTATAGCTGTGTGTGTGTGTGTGTGTGTGTGTGTGTGTGTGTGTCTAGCAAGTGCATCCACAGTAGATTTTTTGTGTGCTTTGAATGGAGGCATCAGCAAATAATGGTAAAATTTACAAAGAAAATGTTATTGAATATGTAATTCACTTGGATATGATTGCATTTTGGAGTCATATTTGAAGTTTGAATTGGTGACAAGTGGTATAATGTCTGTTCAGCATGGTGAAATCTTGGCATCTACTTAGCATTTTCACATAAACTATTCTTCCTATGAGACTGAAATTCATTATGATGGTGGTATATGTATGCATCAAACTATCAAACTAACAAGTTTCAAAGTACCCTTTATGAACTATTTTCTGTGTACATTTTCCCCCAAGCAGATGACTACAAGTATTTGATGAAGTTCCTGAAGGAGTTGTCTCCCCCTGAGCGCAGCAACTGTGTGCTGAACTGGAACAGTGGAGGCAGGCTGTTCTACGACTTCATCCAGCTCTCCGAGCGCCTCGCCAGGCTCCACGAGGTCAGTGACTTGGAGCGCCTTGTCATCATTGGCATCTCTTGTGTGGGTCTTGTGTGGGTCTTGTGTGGGTCTTGTGTGGGTCTCGAGGCTTTGGGGGAGAAGAGAATGCTGCTCAGTTTCTATTGCCACTGCTGGATGGGTGCTGTGGCCTAGGGCTTGGAGTGCTGGCCTGCAGTTGCTTGTGGCTAGTGGGTGTGATGTTAGTAGCTCCCAGAGTTGTCTCCCTGAGCAAGGTGCTTGACTCACTTTGCCTCCCCCACCCAGGAGTACACGGGTATGTGGGAGGGCAGAGAAGGAAAACTGAAGTGGGATTAACCCTTGTATGTGGCAACGAGTAAGCATTGGGTTGGATTACACCCAGGGAGTGGAGTTGGTGTAGGTACCTGACTGTGTGACTTATCTGTCAGTCTCTGTGTTTGTTGTCAGGTGCCGGTGAAGGATTCAACAAGGGACTCAGTGATCAGGGGGTAAAATGTAAAGTGGTTTGAGACCCAGACATGAGTATATATTAAGTCGCTGTGTAAAACTTACCTTTACCTATCACTGCTAGTGATACCAGTACTCTTACTTTTACTGCAAGAGCAGCAGACACAGGAAGGCCTATGGAGGACGTGATCACTTGCCCTGAACAGCCCTGTGGACATGCACATAGCTTTGCAGTAGTGCATATGTATGCTGTGCGTAGAGGGTTGAATGGAAGTAGAATATAAATGGAAGTAGAGAATGAATGATGTAGAGGATGAATGGAAGTAGAAGATGAATGGAAGTAGAGGATGAATGGAAGTAGAACATGAATGGAAATAGAGGATGAATGGAAGTAGAAGATGAATAGAAGTAGAGGATGAATGGAAGTAGAAAATGAATGGAAGTAGAGGATGAATGGAAGTAGAGGATGAATGGAAGTAGAGGATGAATGGAAGTAGAGGATGAATGGAAGTGGAGGATGAATGGAAGTGGAGGATGAATGGAAGTAGAGGATGAATGGAAGTGGAGGATGAATGGAAGTAGAAGATGAATGGAAGTAGAGGATGAATGGAAGTAGAGGATGAATGGAAGTAGAGGATGAATGGAAGTAGAGGATGAATGGAAGTGGAGGATGAATGGAAGTGGAGGATGAATGGAAGTAGAAGATGAATGGAAGTAGAGGATGAATGGAAGTAGAAGATGAATGGAAGTGGAGGATGAATGGAAGTAGAAGATGAATGGAAGTAGAAGATGTACATGACTGCTGCAGGAGGAGCCAAGCAAGGTGGACCTGGAGAGACTGCAGAATGACGTTACCTCCCTGTGTCACCGCATCAAGGGCCTGTCCTGCAGCAACGCCAAGGAGAGGTGGGCATGCCAAGATTTTTTGTTCCAGGGAGGCGCCTCTTTCAGTAGAAAGAGTGGTTTCTTGTGATCCTTTCTTCCATCGGTGCTTACACTGTTGCACCAGCTCTCTTCCCCAAGTCACCATTTGAAATGGAGAGAGGCTTGATGATAAGTGTGGGAAGACAGTACAGAAAAGCCCAGACTTCATGCCGCACCCGTTTCTATCAGCTCAGTCCCTGTGTCGTACATTTAGATGTGCCTTTTGTATGGAAAATCATGTGTCAGATGGAAGTTGTTTGTGCTGGGAATGGTCTTCTGTTCTGTGACATGAATTGAAGCATTTCTGTCACCCCTTGTGTTGCAAATTGTTGTTACCGTTATTTTAAATCTGTGGTGTGTGTTTTTGTACATGTAGTTCAAGTTTTACTGTGATATTGTTGAAAAGGGGCTAGCTCTGCATCTTTGGCAAAATAATTAAAACACTTGTGTCAAGACTTGTCCATGAGTGAAACCATCTTTATCTGTACAGTTAGTTGTAGTCATGTACACAGTTGCAGTTCCACATATGTTGCAGCTTTATTTCTACTTGCATTGGTCTTCTTCTTCTTCTTCTTCTTCTTCTTCTTCTTCTTCTTCTTCTTCTTCTTCTTCTTCTTCTTCTTCTTCTTCTTCTTCTTCTTCTTCTTCTTCTTCTTCTTCTTCTTCTTCTTTCTCTGCTTCTTCTTCCTCTGCTTTTTCTTTCTCTGTTTCTGTGAAAGTAACTCTTTTTCATGCATCATGTTTACAGGCTGTGCCAGGCGGAGATGGCTAAACAGTGTGCCAACCTGCTGCGCACTCTCTTCTCCCTGCAGGCGCCAGGATACACACCACTTTACCCCACCAGGTAGGCCACCTGGGCCCACAGTCCTGCACACTGCCCTGCTCCCAGTCCTGCACACTGTCCTGCACACTGTCCTGCCCACTGTCCTGCCCACAGTCCTGCCCCAGTCCTGCCCACAGTCCTGCCCCCAGTCCTGCACACTGTCCTGCACACAGTCCTGCCCCCAGTCCTGCACACTGTCCTGCCCCAGTCCTGCCCCCAGTCCTGCACACTGTCCTGCCCCCAGTCCTGCCCCCAGTCCTGCACACTGTCCTGCCCCCAGTCCTGCACACTGTCCTGCCCACTGTCCTGCACACTGTCCTGCCCCCAGTCCTGCCCACTGTCCTGCACACTGTCCTGCCCACTGTCCTGCCCCCAGTCCTGCACACTGTCCTGCCCCCAGTCCTGCCCCCAGTCCTGCCCACAGTCCTGCCCCCAGTCCTGCCCCCAGTCCTGCCCACAGTCCTGCTAACTGTCCTGCACACTGTCCTGCCCACAGTCCTGCCCCCAGTCCTGCCCACAGTCCTGCCCCCAGTCCTGCCCACAGTCCTGCACACTGTCCTGCACACTGTCCTGCACACTGTCCTGCACACTGTCCTGCCCACAGTCCTGCCCACTGTCCTGCCCACTGTCCTGCACACTGTCCTGCACACTGTCCTGCACACTGTCCTGCACACTGTCCTGCCCACAGTCCTGCCCACAGTCCTGCACACTGTCCTGCCCACTGTCCTGCACACTGTCCTGCCCCCAGTCCTGCCCCCAGTCCTTCCCCCAGTCCTGCCCACTGTCCTGCACACTGTCCTGCCCACAGTCCTGCCCACTGTCCTGCCCCCAGTCCTGCCCACAGTCCTGCACACTGTCCTGCACACTGTCCTGCACACTGTCCTGCCCACTGTCCTGCCCACTGCCCTGCCCACTGTCCTGCACACTGTCCTGCCCACAGTCCTGCCCCCAGTCCTGCACACTGTCCTGCACACTGTCCTGCACACTGTCCTGCCCCCAGTCCTGCCCACAGTCCTGCACACTGTCCTGCCCACAGTCCTGCACACTGTCCTGCACACTGTCCTGCCCACAGTCCTGCACACTGTCCTGCCCACAGTCCTGCCCACTGTCTTGCACACTGTCCTGCCCACAGTCCTGCCCCCAGTCCTGCACACTGTCCTGCACACTGTCCTGCACACTGTCCTGCCCCCAGTCCTGCCCACAGTCCTGCACACTGTCCTGCCCACAGTCCTGCACACTGTCCTGCACACTGTCCTGCCCCCAGTCCTGCACACTGTCCTGCACACTGTCCTGCCCCCAGTCCTGCCCCCAGTCCTGCCCACTGTCCTGCCCCCAGTCCTGCACACTGTCCTGCACACTGTCCTGCCCCCAGTCCTGCCCCCAGTCCTGCCCACTGTCCTGCACACTGTCCTGCACACTGTCCTGCACACTGTCCTGCCCCCTGTCCTGCACACTGTCCTGCCCCAGTCCTGCCCACTGTCCTGCCCCCAGTCCTGCACACTGTCCTGCCCACAGTCCTGCCCACTGTCCTGCACACTGTCCTGCACACTGTCCCGCCCCCAGTCCTGCCCCAGTCCTGCCCACAGTCCTGCCCACTGTCCTGCCCACAGTCCTGCACACTGTCCTGCCACAGTCCTGCCCACAGTCCTGCCCACAGTCCTGCCCACTGTCCTGCCCACAGTCCTGCACACTGTCCTGCCCACAGTCCTGCACACTGTCCTGCCCCAGTCCTGCCCACAGTCCTGCCCACTGTCCTGCCCCCAGTCCTGCCCACAGTCCTGCCCACAGTCCTGCACACTGTCCTGCCCACAGTCCTGCACACTGTCCTGCACACTGTCCTGCCCACAGTCCTGCCCACAGTCCTGCACACTGTCCTGCCCACAGTCCTGCCCACTGTCCTGCCCACAGTCCTGCCCACAGTCCTGCCCCCAGTCCTGCCCCAGTCCTGCACACTGTCCTGCATTCTGTCCTGCACACAGTCCTGCCCCCAGTCCTGCCCCAGTCCTGCACACTGTCCTGCCCACTGTCCTGCCCACAGTCCTGCCCCAGTCCTGCACACTGTCCTGCACACTGTCCTGCCCACAGTCCTGCCCACAGTCCTGCCCACAGTCCTGCCCCAGTCCTGCCCCAGTCCTGCACACTGTCCTGCACACTGTCCTGCCCCAGTCCTGCCCCAGTCCTGCACACTGTCCTGCCCACAGTCCTGCCCCCAGTCCTGCCCACAGTCCTGCCCACAGTCCTGCCCACAGTCCTGCCCACAGTCCTGCACACTGTCCTGCACACTGTCCTGCCCACTGTCCTGCCCACAGTCCTGCCCCCAGTCCTGCCCACAGTCCTGCCCACAGTCCTGCCCACTGTCCTGCACACTGTCCTGCACACTGTCCTGCCCACTGTCCTGCCCACAGTCCTGCCCACAGTCCTGCCCACTGTCCTGCACACTGTCCTGCCCACAGTCCTGCACACTGTCCTGCACACTGTCCTGCCCACAGTCCTGCCCACAGTCCTGCCCACAGTCCTGCCCACAGTCCTGCCCACAGTCCTGCACACTGTCCTGCCCACTGTCCTGCCCCCAGTCCTGCCCCCAGTCCTGCACACTGTCCTGCCCACAGTCCTGCCCCCAGTCCTGCCCACTGTCCTGCCCCCAGTCCTGCCCCCAGTCCTGCCCACAGTCCTGCACACTGTCCTGCACACTGTCCTGCCCACAGTCCTGCCCACTGTCCTGCCCACAGTCCTGCCCCAGTCCTGCCCCCAGTCCTGCACACTGTCCTGCACACTGTCCTGCCCACTGTCCTGCCCACTGTCCTGCCCACAGTCCTGCCCACTGTCCTGCCCACAGTCCTGCCCACAGTCCTGCACACTGTCCTGCACACTGTCCTGCCCACAGTCCTGCCCACAGTCCTGCCCACAGTCCTGCACACTGTCCTGCCCACAGTCCTGCACACTGTCCTGCCCACAGTCCTGCCCACAGTCCTGCCCACAGTCCTGCCCACTGTCCTGCCCACAGTCCTGCCCACAGTCCTGCCCCAGTCCTGCACACTGTCCTGCACACTGTCCTGCCCACAGTCCTGCACACTGTCCTGCCCACAGTCCTGCCCACAGTCCTGCCCACAGTCCTGCCCACAGTCCTGCACACTGTCCTGCACACTGTCCTGCCCACAGTCCTGCCCACAGTCCTGCCCACTGTCCTGCCCACAGTCCTGCCCACTGTCCTGCCCCCAGTCCTGCCCACAGTCCTGCACACTGTCCTGCCCACAGTCCTGCCCACAGTCCTGCCCACAGTCCTGCACACTGTCCTGCCCACAGTCCTGCCCACAGTCCTGCCCACTGTCCTGCCCACAGTCCTGCCCCCAGTCCTGCCCACTGTCCTGCCCACTGTCCTGCACACTGTCCTGCCCACAGTCCTGCCCACAGTCCTGCACACTGTCCTGCCCACAGTCCTGCACACTGTCCTGCACACTGTCCTGCCCCAGTCCTGCACACTGTCCTGCCACAGTCCTGCCCACTGTCCTGCCCACAGTCCTGCCCACTGTCCTGCCCCCAGTCCTGCACACTGTCCTGCACACTGTCCTGCCCACAGTCCTGCCCCCAGTCCTGCCCACTGTCCTGCACACAGTCCTGCCCACTGTCCTGCACACTGTCCTGCCCACAGTCCTGCCCACTGTCCTGCACACTGTCCTGCACACTGTCCTGCCCCCAGTCCTGCCCACTGTCCTGCCCACTGTCCTGCACACTGTCCTGCCCACTGTCCTGCCCCCAGTCCTGCACACTGTCCTGCACACTGTCCTGCACACTGTCCTGCCCCCAGTCCTGCCCACTGTCCTGCACACTGTCCTGCCCACAGTCCTGCCCCCAGTCCTGCCCACAGTCCTGCCCACTGTCCTGCCCACAGTCCTGCCCACAGTCCTGCCCACTGTCCTGCCCCCAGTCCTGCCCACAGTCCTGCACACTGTCCTGCCCACAGTCCTGCCCCCAGTCCTGCCCACTGTCCTGCCCACTGTCCTGCACACTGTCCTGCACACTGTCCTGCACACTGTCCTGCCCACAGTCCTGCCCACAGTCCTGCACACTGTCCTGCCCACTGTCCTGCACACTGTCCTGCCCCCAGTCCTGCCCCCAGTCCTGCCCCCAGTCCTGCCCACAGTCCTGCCCACTGTCCTGCACACTGTCCTGCCCACAGTCCTGCCCACTGTCCTGCCCCCAGTCCTGCCCACAGTCCTGCACACTGTCCTGCACACTGTCCTGCACACTGTCCTGCCCACTGTCCTGCCCACTGTCCTGCACACTGTCCTGCACACTGTCCTGCACACTGTCCTGCCCACTGTCCTGCACACTGTCCTGCACACTGTCCTGCACACTGTCCTGCCCCCAGTCCTGCCCCCAGTCCTGCCCCCAGTCCTGCCCACTGTCCTGCCCCCAGTCCTGCCCCCAGTCCTGCCCCCAGTCCTGCCCCCAGTCCTGCCCACTGTCCTGCCCCCAGTCCTGCCCACAGTCCTGCACACTGTCCTGCACACTGTCCTGCACACTGTCCTGCACACTGTCCTGCCCACAGTCCTGCCCCCAGTCCTGCCCCCAGTCCTGCCCCCAGTCCTGCCCCCAGTCCTGCCCCCAGTCCTGCCCACAGTCCTGCCCACTGTCCTGCCCACTGTCCTGCACACTGTCCTGCACACTGTCCTGCACACTGTCCTGCACACTGTCCTGCACACTGTCCTGCCCACAGTCCTGCACACTGTCCTGCCCCCAGTCCTGCCCCCAGTCCTGCCCACAGTCCTGCCCACAGTCCTGCCCACAGTCCTGCACACTGTCCTGCCCACAGTCCTGCCCCCAGTCCTGCCCACTGTCCTGCCCCCAGTCCTGCCCACAGTCCTGCACACTGTCCTGCCCACAGTCCTGCCCACAGTCCTGCCCACTGTCCTGCCCACAGTCCTGCACACAGTCCTGCACACTGTCCTGCACACTGTCCTGCCCCCAGTCCTGCCCACAGTCCTGCCCCCAGTCCTGCCCACAGTCCTGCACACAGTCCTGCCCACAGTCCTGCACACAGTCCTGCCCACAGTCCTGCCCACTGTCCTGCCCACAGTCCTGCACACAGTCCTGCCCACAGTCCTGCACACAGTCCTGCCCACAGTCCTGCACACTGTCCTGCACACTGTCCTGCCCCCAGTCCTGCACACTGTCCTGCCCACAGTCCTGCCCACTGTCCTGCCCACTGTCCTGCCCACTGTCCTGCACACTGTCCTGCACACTGTCCTGCACACTGTCCTGCACACTGTCCTGCACACTGTCCTGCACACTGTCCTGCCCACAGTCCTGCACACTGTCCTGCCCCCTGTCCTGCCCCCAGTCCTGCCCCCAGTCCTGCCCACAGTCCTGCCCACAGTCCTGCCCACAGTCCTGCACACTGTCCTGCCCACAGTCCTGCCCCCAGTCCTGCCCACTGTCCTGCCCCCAGTCCTGCCCACAGTCCTGCACACTGTCCTGCCCACAGTCCTGCCCACAGTCCTGCCCACTGTCCTGCCCACAGTCCTGCACACAGTCCTGCACACTGTCCTGCACACTGTCCTGCCCCCAGTCCTGCCCACAGTCCTGCCCCCAGTCCTGCCCACAGTCCTGCACACAGTCCTGCCCACAGTCCTGCACACAGTCCTGCCCACAGTCCTGCCCACTGTCCTGCCCACAGTCCTGCACACAGTCCTGCCCACAGTCCTGCACACAGTCCTGCCCACAGTCCTGCACACTGTCCTGCACACTGTCCTGCCCCCAGTCCTGCACACAGTCCTGCCCACAGTCCTGCACACTGTCCTGCCCCCAGTCCTGCCCACAGTCCTGCCCCCAGTCCTGCCCCCAGTCCTGCCCCCAGTCCTGCCCACAGTCCTGCCCCCAGTCCTGCCCACTGTCCTGCCCCCAGTCCTGCCCCCAGTCCTGCACACTGTCCTGCCCACTGTCCTGCCCACTGTCCTGCACACTGTCCTGCCCACTGTCCTGCCCACAGTCCTGCCCACAGTCCTGCACACTGTCCTGCACACTGTCCTGCACACTGTCCTGCACACTGTCCTGCCCCCAGTCCTGCCCACAGTCCTGCCCACTGTCCTGCCCCCAGTCCTGCACACTGTCCTGCACACTGTCCTGCCCCCAGTCCTGCCCACTGTCCTGCCCACTGTCCTGCCCCCAGTCCTGCCCCCAGTCCTGCCCCCAGTCCTGCCCACAGTCCTGCCCACAGTCCTGCCCCCAGTCCTGCCCCCAGTCCTGCCCCCAGTCCTGCACACTGTCCTGCCCACAGTCCTGCACACTGTCCTGCCCACAGTCCTGCCCCCAGTCCTGCCCACTGTCCTGCCCACTGTCCTGCCCCCAGTCCTGCCCCCAGTCCTGCCCCCTGTCCTGCACACTGTCCTGCACACTGTCCTGCCCCCAGTCCTGCACACTGTCCTGCACACTGTCCTGCCCCCAGTCCTGCCCACTGTCCTGCTCACTGTCCTGCACACAGTCCTGCCCACTGTCCTGCCCACAGTCCTGCCCACTGTCCTGCCCCCAGTCCTGCACACTGTCCTGCCCCCAGTCCTGCCCCCTGTCCTGCACACTGTCCTGCACACTGTCCTGCCCCCAGTCCTGCACACTGTCCTGCACACTGTCCTGCCCACAGTCCTGCCCCCAGTCCTGCACACTGTCCTGCACACTGTCCTGCCCCCAGTCCTGCCCACTGTCCTGCCCACTGTCCTGCTCACTGTCCTGCCCACTGTCCTGCCCCCAGTCCTGCACACTGTCCTGCACACTGTCCTGCACACTGTCCTGCCCCCAGTCCTGCCCACTGTCCTGCTCACTGTCCTGCCCACAGTCCTGCCCCCAGTCCTGCCCACAGTCCTGCCCACTGTCCTGCCCACTGTCCTGCCCACAGTCCTGCCCACAGTCCTGCCCACTGTCCTGCCCCCAGTCCTGCCCCCAGTCCTGCACACTGTCCTGCACACTGTCCTGCCCACAGTCCTGCCCACTGTCCTGCCCACTGTCCTGCACACTGTCCTGCACACTGTCCTGCACACTGTCCTGCACACTGTCCTGCCCACAGTCCTGCCCACAGTCCTGCACACTGTCCTGCCCACTGTCCTGCACACTGTCCTGCCCCCAGTCCTGCCCCCAGTCCTTCCCCCAGTCCTGCCCACTGTCCTGCACACTGTCCTGCCCACAGTCCTGCCCACTGTCCTGCCCCCAGTCCTGCCCACAGTCCTGCACACTGTCCTGCACACTGTCCTGCACACTGTCCTGCCCACTGTCCTGCCCACTGCCCTGCCCACTGTCCTGCACACTGTCCTGCCCACAGTCCTGCCCCCAGTCCTGCACACTGTCCTGCACACTGTCCTGCACACTGTCCTGCCCCCAGTCCTGCCCACAGTCCTGCACACTGTCCTGCCCACAGTCCTGCACACTGTCCTGCACACTGTCCTGCCCACAGTCCTGCACACTGTCCTGCCCACAGTCCTGCCCACTGTCTTGCACACTGTCCTGCCCACAGTCCTGCCCCCAGTCCTGCACACTGTCCTGCACACTGTCCTGCACACTGTCCTGCCCCCAGTCCTGCCCACAGTCCTGCACACTGTCCTGCCCACAGTCCTGCACACTGTCCTGCACACTGTCCTGCCCCCAGTCCTGCACACTGTCCTGCACACTGTCCTGCCCCCAGTCCTGCCCCCAGTCCTGCCCACTGTCCTGCCCCCAGTCCTGCACACTGTCCTGCACACTGTCCTGCCCCCAGTCCTGCCCCCAGTCCTGCCCACTGTCCTGCACACTGTCCTGCACACTGTCCTGCACACTGTCCTGCCCCCGGTCCTGCACACTGTCCTGCCCCAGTCCTGCCCACTGTCCTGCCCCCAGTCCTGCACACTGTCCTGCCCACAGTCCTGCCCACTGTCCTGCACACTGTCCTGCACACTGTCCCGCCCCCAGTCCTGCCCCCAGTCCTGCACACTGTCCTGCACACTGTCCTGCACACTGTCCTGCCCCCAGTCCTGCCCCCAGTCCTGCACACTGTCCTGCCCACTGTCCCGCCCCCAGTCCTGCCCCCAGTCCTGCACACTGTCCTGCACACTGTCCTGCCCCCAGTCCTGCCCCCTGTCCTGCCCCCAGTCCTGCACACTGTCCTGCACAGCTCCAGTCCTGCACACTGTCCTGCCACAGTCCTGCCCCAGTCCTGCACACTGTCCTGCCCCAGTCCTGCCCCAGTCCTGCACACTGTCCTGCCCCAGTCCTGCCCCAGTCCTGCCCCAGTCCTGCCCACTGTCCTGCCCACAGTCCTGCACACTGTCCTGCACACTGTCCTGCACACTGTCCTGCACACTGTCCTGCCCACAGTCCTGCCCCCAGTCCTGCCCACAGTCCTGCACACAGTCCTGCACACTGTCCTGCCCACAGTCCTGCACACTGTCCTGCACACTGTCCTGCACACAGTCCTGCCCCCAGTCCTGCACACTGTCCTGCACACTGTCCTGCCCACAGTCCTGCACACTGTCCTGCACACTGTCCTGCACACAGTCCTGCCCCCAGTCCTGCCCACAGTCCTGCCCCCAGTCCTGCCCCCAGTCCTGCCCCCAGTCCTGCCCACAGTCCTGCACACTGTCCTGCACACTGTCCTGCCCACAGTCCTGCACACTGTCCTGCCCCCAGTCCTGCCCCCAGTCCTGCCCACAGTCCTGCCCCCAGTCCTGCCCCCAGTCCTGCCCACAGTCCTGCTAACTGTCCTGCACACTGTCCTGCCCACAGTCCTGCCCCCAGTCCTGCCCACAGTCCTGCCCCCAGTCCTGCCCACAGTCCTGCACACTGTCCTGCACACTGTCCTGCCCACAGTCCTGCACACTGTCCTGCCCCCAGTCCTGCCCCCTGTCCTGCCCCCATTCCTGCACACTGTCCTGCACACTGTCCTGCCCACAGTCCTGCCCCCAGTCCTGCCCACAGTCCTGCCCCCAGTCCTGCCCACAGTCCTGCACCCAGTCCTGCCCACAGTCCTGCACACTGTCCTGCACACTGTCCTGCCCCCAGTCCTGCCCACAGTCCTGCCCCCAGTCCTGCACACTGTCCTGCCCCCAGTCCTGTCCACAGTCCTGCCCCCAGTCCTGCACACTGTCCTGCACACTGTCCTGTCCACAGTCCTGCCCCCAGTCCTGCCCCCAGTCCTGCCCACTGTCCTGCACACTGTCCTGCACACTGTCCTGCACACTGTC
The DNA here is from genome assembly GCA_034096865.1 of Theodoxus fluviatilis. NCBI lineage: Eukaryota > Metazoa > Mollusca > Gastropoda > Cycloneritida > Neritidae > Theodoxus > Theodoxus fluviatilis. The sequence continues at coordinate 5,778 of JAWQFJ010026460.1, read as the reverse complement.
CTGCACACTGTCCTGCACACAGTCCTGCCCACTGTCCTGCCCACTGTCCTGCACACTGTCCTGCACACTGTCCTGCACCCAGTCCTGCACACTGTCCTGCCCACAGTCCTGCACACTGTCCTGCACACTGTCCTGCACACTGTCCTGCACACTGTCCTGCACACTGTCCTGCACCCAGTCCTGCCCCCAGTCCTTCCCACTGTCCTGCCCACTGTCCTGCACACTGTCCTGCCCACTGTCCTGCACACTGTCCTGCCCCCAGTCCTGCCCCCAGTCCTGCCCACAGTCCTGCCCACAGTCCTGCCCCCAGTCCTGCACACAGTCCTGCCCACAGTCCTGCCCACAGTCCTGCCCACAGTCCTGCCCCCAGTCCTGCACACAGTCCTGCCCACTGTCCTGCCCACAATCCTGCCCACAGTCCTGCCCCCAGTCCTGCCCCCAGTCCTGCCCACTGTCCTGCACACTGTCCTGCCCACAGTCCTGCCCCCAGTCCTGCCCACAGTCCTGCCCCCAGTCCTGCCCACTGTCCTGCCCACTGTCCTGCCCCCAGTCCTGCCCCCAGTCCTGCCCCCAGTCCCTCCCCCAGTCCTGCACACTGTCCTGCCCCCAGTCCTGCCCACAGTCCTGCACACTGTCCTGCCCCGTCCTGCCCCCAGTCCTGCCCACTGTCCTGCCCCCAGTCCTGCACACTGTCCTGCCCACTGTCCTGCCCACAGTCCTGCCCACAGTCCTGCACACTGTCCTGCCCACAGTCCTGCCCCCAGTCCTGCCCACAAGTCCTGCCCCCAGTCCTGCCCACTGTCCTGCCCACTGTCCTGCCCCCAGTCCTGCCCCCAGTCCTGCCCCCAGTCCTGCCCACTGTCCTGCCCCCAGTCCTGCCCACAGTCCTGCACACTGTCCTGCCCCCAGTCCTGCCCCCAGTCCTGCCCCCAGTCCTGCCCACTGTCCTGCCCCCAGTCCTGCACACTGTCCTGCCCACTGTCCTGCCCACAGTCCTTCCCACAGTCCTGCACACTGTCCTGCCCCCAGTCCTGCCCCCAGTCCTGCCCACTGTCCTGCCCACAGTCCTGCACACTGTCCTGCACACTGTCCTGCCCCCAGTCCTGCCCACTGTCCTGCCCCCAGTCCTGCCCACTGTCCTGCCCACAGTCTTGCCCCCAGTCCTGCACACTGTCCTGCCCACAGTCCTGCCCCCAGTCCTGCCCCCAGTCCTGCACACTGTCCTGCCCACTGTCCTGCCCACAGTCCTGCCCCCGGTCCTGCACACTGTCCTGCCCCCGGTCCTGCACACAGTCCTGCCCACTGTCCTGCACACTGTCCTGCCCCCAGTCCTGCCCCCAGTCCTGCCCACTGTCCTGCACACTGTCCCGCCCCCAGTCCTGCACACTGTCCTGCACACTGTCCTGCACACTGTCCTGCACACTGTCCTGCCCCCAGTCCTGCCCACAGTCCTGCCCCCAGTCCTGCACACTGTCCTGCCCCCAGTCCTGCACACTGTCCTGCCCACTGTCCTGCCCACAGTCCTGCCCCCGGTCCTGCACACTGTCCTGCCCCCGGTCCTGCACACAGTCCTGCCCACTGTCCTGCCCACAGTCCTGCCCCCAGTCCTGCACACTGTCCTGCCCCCAGTCCTGTACACTGTCCTGCCCCCGGTCCTGCACACTGTCCTGCCCCCAGTCCTGCCCCCAGTCCTGCCCCCGGTCCTGCACACTGTCCTGCCCCCAGTCCTGCACACTGTCCTGCCCCCAGTCCTGCACACTGTCCTGCCCCCAGTCCTGCACACTGTCCTGCCCCCAGTCCTGCCCCCAGTCCTGCACACTGTCCTGCCCCCAGTCCTGCACACTGTCCTGCCCCCAGTCCTGCCCCCAGTCCTGCCCCCGGTCCTGCACACTGTCCTGCCCCCGGTCCTGCACACTGTCCTGCCCCCAGTCCTGCACACTGTCCTGCCCCGGTCCTGCACACTGTCCTGCCCCCGGTCCTGCACACTGTCCTGCCCCCAGTCCTGCACACAGTCCTGCACACTGTCCTGCACACTGTCCCGCCCCCGGTCCTGCACACTGTCCTGCCCCCAGTCCTGCACACTGTCCTGCCCCCGGTCCTGCACACTGTCCTGCCCCCGGTCCTGCACACTGTCCTGCCCCCGGTCCTGCCCACTGTCCTGCCCACTGTCCTGCCCTCCTTTAGTTTGTGGCTACAAAAAGACACACTGTTTCCAATTCCATGCAAGTTTTTGTAAGAGGTGAATCACCAGGGAAATAGAGTCATGTCTTGCTTTATTTCAATCAACTCCAATAATTTGAATTTGTAATGGCATTACATAGCCAATGGAAGCCAATAGGTCACAATGCTTCTTCCAACCATCTATTATATTAGCCAGCCATACATCCACCCATCCATCCTGCTCTTGTGTTCTTGTTACCTCCTCTCTATCTGTGTATGCTGTCTTGGGATGTTATTACCATGGGTTATCTTTTTCCTTCTCCTCCTCCTCCCTCTTTAAACCCCCACCCCCATCCTTCCTTCTCCTCCTCCCACTGCTTGTGTTTTCCTCTCTTCTAATCTATCCTTCCTTTAGTTTTTTTGGTGTTGCTCCTTCTCCTCTTACCCCAGCCCCCACTTCTTTTTCTCCGACTTTCTCTCTGTCACGTGAGCCATTAGAAGCACTGCTGTCTGCACTGTGTATGTCTTCATCACAGGATGCTGGCACCGCTGGTGGCAGGGCTGCCCATGCCAGAAGACTACAGTCTGCAGGAACTGAGATCCCTCACCCAGTCCTACCTGGCTGAGATCACGTCCTGACCACCCTGTCAGACCATCAGACCTTGGATTTGCTGTCCAGAACTCTTCATGCCGCGGGAATGACTCGCTGCTCGGCATTCAGCGTTTTGGCCACAGGGACAAAGAGAGATGGCGTACTTCATGTTTAGTTTGTACACCGTGACGGGAATATGAAAAATGCAAGTTCCAATAATGAAGTGAATCCCTCCTTCAAAGCATGTTCATTTCTGTACATGTCACCCTCATCTCAAAGTGTCTACATTCATATGAATTGAATACTGCAGGACAAATTGATCTTCTGACTGGTTGCACGCCATTGAATGAGGATTACAGATCAAGGGGAAGAATTGAGTTGTGTGGATTTTAGTCGATTCGTGGATTACAGAGATGCGGGAAGATTGGCTTGCATGGGAAGAAACCCTTGCTAGTGGGGATGGGATGTCTGTGAGAGAAAGGATAGGAACAGCTGCAGTGCTTGAATGAGGAGTACTAGAGATGTGTTGTTCCAGGTGAAAGAAGGAAACTGTTGTACAACAGGCATTGGATGAAAAGGTAACGTTCCATAGGCGAAACAAACATTTAAATGTCATGACAAAACATGTGCATGTTCATCAAAGAAACCATGATTGCAAGTTTGTTGAGATAAAGGCAGCCAAAATATACTGGCAGGAAAAAGCTATTTTCTTACTCATCCAAAAGGGGCACATGATAATCATCAACATTAAATTTGTTACGCAGTGAGCGGTTTCTACTCGAGCCCATGTTATTTGTCATGAGAAATTCCTGTTTTTGTACATAAATTTCTGTCTGCTAGGTTTATATCTTAGTGTATTCTTTCTAAGAGCTTATTCTAATGATGAAAGAATGTACTGCTTTGGGAAATAAACTTTTTCAACATGCCTGCCTTGTGGTTGGGGATTTTCAGTTTTGCTTTGCTCTGGTATTGATGTGACAAATGTTGATATTTTACAACGAATGCAAAGAAGTAAAGGTAAAGGTGTGGTTTTATATAGTGACTTGTCACCAATGTTTGGGTCTCAAACAGCTTTACACTTGACCTCTGTTCACTGGGTCACTTGATGTATCCTTCACTGGCATATGAAGACAAACACAGTGACAGACAGATGAATTAACAGAAAGAGTCAAAGCTATTGATGGAGAATTTTTGTAAGGTTAGATAGTTAAGATTTTTAGTGATTTGTTTGATTTATTTTAGTTCAACTACAAAGTAATTGCTCAGAATTGTATAATGTTATCAAAAGTTGAAAATTGGTTTTTGGAGGGGGAAAACCTGGTATATAGAGGCTTTATTTAGAGTTGGTGCACGCTTTCTCTATCTCTTTGCAATTAAGTAATACTTTGATTCTAACATTTTGTGATGTGTGTGAATGATTTGAATTCAGTTCCAAATTAATGACTTGGATTTTTACTGTCATCGGAAGTAGAAAGTTGGTTGTAGGAGGGGGGAAAAAGAGCTTTGGAAAGGTTTGAGAAATGGTGCATGCCTAGTTTTTCTAGGTTTGTAGGTAAACACAATGGCACAATAAAATGTTTTGATCAAGAGAATTTGAAAGGCAGGTGTTTCAGAATGCCTCCATCCAAATTGCTGCAAATAGATACATGCACCAATCCCTATCATCAGGAACATCAGATTCTACTGCAGAAGGTCTATGCAGCTGATCAACCAATCACAAGCCTCCTTTTAAACTGCTCTGGCATGTACGCTAGGGTTCAAATGTCAAAATCCCCTTGTGGGTGAGGTAAGAATAGACTCGCCATGTCTCCCCTTATGGCTTGTGAAAGGCGAATAGGGAAATTGTGACATATGCTGATTCCAACGAGCTTCAGTGATTTCGTGATCAACGACCTTACATAGCCTATAAAGGCTGATGGGCTGCAAAAGCATTCATTCATTCATCCATTCAACCATTCATTCAAAAGTCATACCAAAAGGTTCTACAGACATAGCAGTGGTAACATGATTTGATCCGTGGGTAGCAGATAGATTAGATAGGAGGAAACAATGTGTGCTAGTTATAGGTTGATAGAAAGCATGTGCATGAATGCTGTAAGATACATGTACAAATCTAATTTCCTCCTCCTAGGATCCCCCTGTGGGTTCGGGGTAAGAATTGATCCACCTTGTCTCCCTACGTGATTCGTAAGAGGCGAATAACTAGGGACACTGGCATGATTAGCGTTTGCTCTCAACTGTTCTAGTGATTTTCATGCTTAATGGCCTTGCATAGCCTGCAAAAGCTAATAAGCCGTGAAACACCATCAATCCAATCCTCCTAGGAAATCATTCACTCTATGCATGTTGCTGAGTAGAACCTGGTCAACTTTGCAGCACTTCAGCTAACTGCATTTAAAGCTGACTTTGATAATGCAGCTTTAACAGTAGCCTATTTGAATTGGGAAGCCAAGACATTTGTCATATAAAGTCCTAAAGTCACCAGCATATGTAGGAATGAGTATTTCAACTCAAATGCTGCATTCCACAGGTACATGTACAGTAAACAGTTTCAGGAAGTGTAGAAGTGCAATTCCCCACAGCTAAATGAGACCTAGAAAAGCCAGGCAAGGTTATGAAAATATTTTGTCTGTGAATTATGGCTACTTCAGCTCCTTGTGTTTCTCTGGTCCAGTGCATCGAATCCTCTGAGGAACACAAACAGCCCAACTCCTTGTTACTAGGCCACACTTGTATACAACCGTGGTCACTCAAGGCTAGAGATCCTTGACATGGTGTTGTCCACTGGAACAAGATCCCCATAAACAGACTTTGGAAGAGAGCCAGCTAGGCGTGAAGCTCTTGGTCAACCATTGCATTTGTTCATTTCACCACAGTGCCCCAGTGGGTTGGGGGTAAGAATTGACCCACTGCGTCTCCCTATGCATTTTGTAAGAGGCGCATTACTAGGGAAATAGTGACTTGATCTGCTCTTATTCTAACCAACCTTTCATGATCAAAAGCTTGGAAAGGCTGATGTGATGGAT